>CM055734.1:5375068-5427500 GCA_029465975.1 Dallia pectoralis
CATTTGACCGGGAAGAGACGGCTAGTCATTATACTCCTTGAATGGGAAAGAAATCCACTCGTATTGGACGATGAAGAACATTCCGGCGACGTGACATCTGGTTTCCCAGTCGAGCCCAAACTCACCCAACTCCCCAGGCAGTGTGCGGTAATACTGCAGAGGGCAGGTGTGTGTGTCCCCCAACTCCCCAGGCAGTGTGCGGTATTACTGCAGAGGGCAGGGGTGTGTCCCCCAACTCCCCAGGCAGTGTGCGGTATTACTGCAGAGGGCAGGGGTGTGTGTCCCCCAACTCCCCAGGCAGTGTGCGGTATTACTGCAGAGGGCAGGGGTGTGTGTCCCCCAACTCCTAGGCAGTGTGCGGTATTACTGCAGAGGGCAGGGGTGTGTCCCCCCAACTCCCCAGGCAGTGTGCGGTATTACTGCAGAGGGCAGGGGTGTGTGTCCCCCAACTCCCCAGGCAGTGTGCGGTATTACTGCAGAGGGCAGGGGTGTGTGTCCCCCAACTCCCCAGGCAGTGTGCGGTATTACTGCAGAGGGCAGGGGTGTGTGTCCCCCAACTCCCCAGGCAGTGTGCGGTATTACTGCAGACGGCAGGGGTGTGTCCCCCCCTTCTGCGATGCTCACATCCCAGAGTGGAATTCCGGAGCTGCAGAATTGCATCCCTTCTGGACTGCGTGACGTTCCTCCTGAGGTTCTGAGCTCTTTCTCCATGCACACACTCACTCACACACACACACACACACTACTGCCCACTAAGGCTCTGAATTCCTAAGGCACTAGACAGCAGACAAGGCTGTGTAAACAGACGTCTTCAGTGGCGCGTGTGTGTGTTTGTGTAACATGGTGTTTCTCTACAGTATTGTGGTTCCTACCGCAGGGATGTCCATGTTCAGATCGGACCGTCTGTCTGTGGGCCAAGGTGAAGAGACCCAGGGGTGCGATACTGGGCCACTGGAGGTGGCAAAATAATTATGTAATGTGACAGAATCGTGAAGTGGTTCTTGAAGAAAGCAGGCGACGTTGGCCGGCAAACTTTTATTTGCAGGGTACGCGCCAACGCTCTGGATGTAGACGTAGATCTATAGATGTAGATCTGCTCTGTCAGAGTGTTCCTCAGAGCTCTGTGTGAACGTCCCATTGTATGGCTGGACCTGTTGTTACTTGTTTGTTCGTATGTGTTGCTGCCATGTATAAATCCTATACTCCAGCGTTTGGACTGTAGACGTAGATGTGTCGGGACAAGAGAAGACTTGCACGAAACCCAATATATTGTCCTGATGTGGGATTTGCATATTACATCATGGTAAAATGGACTACCAATACGTACATCTTGGGGAGATAACAGAGAACTTGGAATGCATCAGTTCCTTAGTCATTTCACAACACTACCATTTTCATTAGAGCACATATTTGTCAGTGTTTTGGAAATGAACTGATTCAGCCAGATGGATGAAACGAACAACCAGGTTGTTCTCAATGATTCATCGGCAAGAGGACGACAGCCGCGATTTCGAATTGGGACACATCCCGTCTTGCGTCTGCTTACCATCCAGCTAGACTCCGCCCCCTGACCCCTGACCTTCTCAGTCCTGTCAGCTCTTGTCCTGGTTAGCCGTGTTGGATTCTGTTGTCAAGCCATACATGGTTACTCTGTGTAAAGTTCAGACCTGGTCTGTCCTTAACAGAGAGACTGACATTAAACTGGACACAGTAGTGGGACCTGGAGAGGAACGTCAGCAGTGTGTGGGTCAGTTGTGGAAAAACAACCTGATATCTGAGAGGAAAGCAAACGATAAAAGCAAAAGGCAGATCGTTTAAACTGCCTACTGATGTCAAATCATTATTTAAGCAACTGCAGGAAGATGATTCATAATTATCTTGTTAAATTTTTTCTGGATCGTCATTTTCTGTGTGGAACAATTGACTGTGTTGAAGGTTCGCTGTGTTGTAGCGCATGCTCATGGTATGGGCATTTGTTACGTTTCGCCATTTCCCTGTGGTTTGGGTACACCTTAGACATACATCTGCGCATGTGCGTTTGCCCAATGTATTATTAGCTTCTGACAGGAAGGCCTAAGCGCTATGGAACTCAGATACTCTGATGTAACACATGGTTCAAACTTATCTCTTCATATCTAGTCCATTTCCGCAGTTGTCATTGTGCCGTTTGTTCTCTGTGAAACAGGAAGTGACACTGCATCTTCTGTCTTCTTCTTCTGCAGTTTCTGGCTAGATGCCGTGCGCCATTTCTCTCCTGTTGATTTGGCTGTGGGGACCAGGTTATTAATGTGGCGTCACATGTGAATGTGGCGTCACAATTCCATTAACACAAGACAGACTGCTTTATGAGGACATTACGGCTGTAGTCCCGTTGACAGACTGCTTTGAGGACATTACGGCTGTAGTCCCGATGACAGACTGCTTTATGAGGACATTACGGCTGTAGTCCCGTTGACAGACTGCTTTGAGGACATTACGGCTGTAGTCCCGATGACAGACTGCTTTATGAGGACATTACGGCTGTAGTCCCGTTGACAGACTGCTTTGAGGACATTACGGCTGTAGTCCCGATGACAGACTGCTTTATGAGGACATTACGGCTGTAGTCCCGATGACAGACTGCTTTATGAGGACATTACGGCTGTAGTCCCGATGACAGACTGCTTTATGAGGACATTACGGCTGTAGTCCCGATGACAGACCGCTTTATGAGGACATTGTGGCTGTAGTCCCGATGACAGACCGCTTTATGAGGACATTGTGGCTGTAGTCCCGTTGACAGACTGCTTTATGAGGACATTACGGCTGAAGTCCCGTTGACAGACCGCTTTATGAGGACATTACGGCTGTAGTCCCGATGACAGACTGCTTTATGAGGACATTACGGCTGTAGTCCCGTTGACAGACTGCTTTATGAGGACATTGCGGCTGTAGTCCCGTTGACAGACTGCTTTATGAGGACATTACGGCTGTAGTCCCGTTGACAGACCGCTTTATGAGGACATTGTGGCTGTAGTCCCATTGACAGACTGCTTTATGAGGACATTACGGCTGTAGTCCCGTTGACAGACTGCTTTATGAGGACATTACGGCTGTAGTCCCGATGACAGACCGCTTTATGAGGACATTGTGGCTGTAGTCCCGTTGACAGACTGCTTTATGAGGACATTACGGCTGTAGTCCCGTTGACAGACTGCTTTATGAGGACATTACGGCTGTAGTCCCGATGACAGACTGCTTTATGAGGACATTACGGCTGTAGTCCCGATGACAGACTGCTTTATGAGGACATTACGGCTGTAGTCCCATTGACAGACCGCTTTATGAGGACCTAACATTTATATTCATGCAGCTCCACATTGCCCCGCTGACTTGGGAGTTGCTGCTGACAGGCTGGTCTCTGGGGGTGATGCTATCTTAAGAAGTGTCAGTCAACTGTTCCCAGGTCTGTCTTAATCCTGCGGTTTAGACACACTCCTCTGGTGCTCTCATCCCGTTTCATCACATTTACAACCCGCGCTTGTGTCCCAAACGTCACCCTATTCACTTGTTATCCCAGGTGTGTCCTAGCACACTGTCCAGCTTTAGGTTGCAGGTGTTGGACACAGCCTGTGTGATTCATCCACCTCTAGGTTCATATCAGGCTCTGTCCTCCGTAATGGATCAGAGGGCCACGGGAGCGTGGCAGGCGGACATCGATTCGCGGCACACATTCACAGTCCTGCTAATTGCATCGTGAGCAATGGAGCCGTAATGAACTGTGACCCGACAGCAGGCTGGCCTCCACCGGGCCAGTGGCACCGATCAGATGAAGATAAAGCTGGCCCACGACGCTGCTGGGAAAGACCAGGGCGAGTCCCAAAGGCCCCCTATTTCCACAGTGCGCGGGTTCGAAGTAGTGGGCAGTGTAGGAAACAATGTACTATATGGGACGGGCCATGTCTGTCTGACAGCTCAGAGTCATGCGATTGGCCGGACTGTAACTGAAGACTGCATTTACTTCCTTTTTTTCGTGTTACTATTAATACTACTAATTATCATCTGTATGGTAGGCTACTGGTATTATTATCTGTATGGTAGGCTACTAGTATTATCATCTGTATGGTAGGCTACTGGTATTATTATCTGTTTGGTAGGCTACTGGTATTATCATCTGTATGGTAGGCTACTGGTATTATTATCTGTTTGGTAGGCTACTAGTATTATCATCTGTATGGTAGGCTACTGGTATAATCATCTGTATGGTAGGCTACTGGTATTATTATCTGTTTGGTAGGCTACTAGTATTATCATCTGTATGGTAGGCTACTGGTATAATCATCTGTATGGTAGGCTACTGGTATAATCATCTGTTTGGTAGGCTACCGGTATAATCATCTGTTTGGTAGGCTACTGATATAATCATCTGTTTGGTAGGCTACTAGTATTATCATATGTATGGTAGGCTGATAGTATTATCGTCTTTATGGTAGGCTAATAGTATTATCGTCTTTATGGTAGGCTAATAGTATTATCGTCTTTATGGTAGGCTAATAGTATTATCGTCTGTATGGTAGGCTAATAGTATTATCGTCTGTATGGTAGGCTAATAGTATTATCGTCTGTATGGTAGGCTAATAGTATTATCGTCTGTATGGTAGGCTAATAGTATTACCGTCTGATTGGTAGGCTACTAGTATTTTCGTCTGATTGGTAGGCTACTAGTATTATCATCTGATTGGTAAGCTACTGGTATTCGAAGTTCTGTTTACTTTTTGTCATAATTGTTTGCAGTAATATGTAATGATGTTGTAAGATTATGCACTTCAGATCTGTGTCTGAGGAAACTGAGCACTGTTCCCTAACTATCTAATCAGTTTTTTGGATTAGTCAGACTCCTATTAGCATGTTTTCTCGACAACAAGCCAACGGACTGCATGCTAGTTTTGTCCTTGGCCTAGTTCCATCTCTGGCTTGTCAATATTGGTGTGATGAGGATGATGATGAGGGGGTGGGGTGTGGCTGGTGAGGGGGACAGCCAAAATGGATTCAGATGCTGTGTCGTAATTCATTTATACTGTTATTGAAGAAATGTTGTCAAACGGCAAGAAACCGCAAACGTGCGGCACATTGGATGTTCAGTAAAGCTTCATTAGTGTGTAATCAGCTCTTAGACATTTCTGACAAAATATATCTGGGGCCACTGCAGGTTAGCCGCATCACAAGACGCCATGAAGGGCTTTTGAGGCCGATGCTATACCTCCTCCAACTACGTGAGACTGTTGTAGCTCCTCCCACTTTTCTGCAGGCTGATTGCTGGTTTCGGGACACAATTAAAATAAATACTACCGTCAAAGATGCATTAAACAATAATTTTAACACACTGGAGTTGCTGTTATGGACGATCTGTTACTTGGCTAGGCTGCAGAGGTTCTGGCTGCAGAGGTTCTGGCACACAGTTGCAGCTCGGTTCCTCGGTTTTCAGCCTTGTTCTGTTTCCTGTTTCTCCCTCTGATGTAACCGGCTGTTGAGCCAATGCCAGGGCCCCTGCAATTCCCTGTGTCATGACGAGACACCACTCATTCTCAGTCTATCTTTAGCCATGGTTACGAGAAGACTGTTGCCTGGTGACTAACTGATATGGATTCCAGGTTTAGTGCTTCACACATCACACCTGAGACGCGCTCGTCCTTTCATGTCATGTCACTTTACAGTGTTGTGCCACGGCCAGGACAGTCCATCCAGCCACCCATCCAGCCGTCCATCCAGCCGTCCATCTAGCAAAGCGCCGGTGTCGTCTCTCCCTAGGGTATTGGGTAACGATGGAGAGAGTTCATGAGAACAAAAGGCGGTTTAGACGAGCAGGAGGTTGAGGAGGTGAAGTTGAGGTTGTAGAAGTGGATAATTTGAAGAGGAAGGTGAGGAGGAGTGGATGTAAGAAAAGAGGAAAGGATTATTGGCCCTGGATGGGATGGTAAAGTGTTTCTTCATTCTCGTTGCCGTAAAACTATTCTCTCCCAGTCGGCCCATGAAAGGAATGAGAGGTGAAAGGTGGAGGGTTGTGTTCTAAGGCGAAGGGTTTGAACGTAGCCCGACAACAGAGACAACCTTCAGTATAAAACACAGCACAGCGCATTAGGTTGGACCAGACTGAAATGGAATGGCAGGCAGACGGAACATGTCTGTGGAACAGTGTGCGTCTGTCCCAACTAGCATCCTATTCCCTTTGTCTGTGTGCTGCGTTTCTGCCCACGAGTCGGATCAAAAGTAGTGCACAGGCTAGGGACCAGGCTGCCCATTTGGGACACTGAGAATGCACCGCAGTTTTATTGATCCGTGCCCAGTGTTGATCTCTGTGGGCCTGGGTGTATTTAGAACAGGCTGAGCTGCGTCCCAAACCAACCATGTAGCGCACTACTTCCTGTACTTCCTAGTACGTTTGGGACGATGCCCGAGGCGCCGTAGCTCGGCTGGTGAGTCAGTCAGGTGCATATTGTAGCCCCAAACACATTGTTACAGCTACTGATACGCCAAGTCATTGGAGGAACCTAAGCTCTCTCTCTCTGTATTAAGTGGGACGGAGAGTTGCGAAGCAAGCTAATTTGTGTGTGTGTGTGTGTGTGTGTTCTGATGCACAGCCTGTTTCAGCCATCATAGTTCATTCTGCACTGGTTCCACACAATTTAACAACATATTTTCCTGTATGTCTCTTAGGGGGTACAAAATAAATATGTTTATTTCGTGTGTGTGTGTGTGTGTGTGTGTATCCTGTCTATGTGAGAAACACCCTTCAGCTTCTCAGTTGCTCGATTTTTCTCTTTAAACTCTTAGTATTTTACGTAACACACATTTATTTATTTATATAACACACACATTTATTTATTTATATAAGACACACATTTATTTATTTATATAAGACACACATTTATTTATTTATATAAGACACACATTTATTTATTTATATAACACACACATGTATTTATTTATATAAGACACACATTTATTTATTTATATAAGACACACATTTATTTATTTATATAACACACACATTTATTTATTTATATAAGACACACATTTATTTATTTATATAACACACACATTTGCTCTCTGTTTCCTCTTTATGTGTTGCTGTTTCTTTTTTTCTCTGTTTCTCATTCTTTGATTCTTTCCCTGTTTTTCTTTCTCTCTCTTTCCTCTCTCTTTCTTTTGTCATTGGTCTCTCTCTTTCGTGTCGGTCTCTCTCTCATCTCTCTATTTCCCTCTATCGTCTCAGAAATCCTCGCTGTATAATCTAATGACAGTGAAATAGCGAGACATTCCAGAGAACTCCCTTCACTGGCCTCTTGGGGACCCCCAGCCAAAACCCAACCGACGCCCGACCCCACACACACACACACTCACCACACACACACACACTCACCACTCACACACACACCAACACACGCACACACACACACTCACACTCACACCAACACACGCACAATAAAACTTTCCCTTAAAATGTCCTAGAGCAAAACGAGCTGGCTCCATCTGTGTTTTTCCAGAGCCTAGCTTGTGTGCTTGAATTATTTGAAAAGCCATGAGATTACTTTGAGGTCATAGGCCCAGATGAAATATGAGACCATGTTTGTGGCCCGAATTGCATTCTGTCTCCCTTATAGTAAACATATCTCTTCGACCAGGACCGTTGGGGATCGGATCTTGCAGTTCACTACACAGGGCAAAGGGTAGCATTTTGGACAGAGACCCTTTTTTCCCCCTCCGCCCATGCCAATCGCATCGAATGATTTACCCTTTGCTAGCCCGACTCAGTTTTATTCCAGTTGACACAGATGAGACGGCACACAGCAAGCCTGGCCGACACACAGCAGACTGTTCCAGCTGTGGTTGTATTTTTCGGCAGGATCTTGTTGTGCGTGTGTGTGTGTGTGCACCTGACCTGACCCCCGGCTAAACACACATCATCATCGTATGGCTCTTTGTAGTTAGATGACCTCATCCGTGCGTGAGCGCGTGCGTGCGTGCACGTGCACCTGACCCCCGGCTAAACACACATCATCATCGTTTGGCTCTATGGCTCTTTGTAGTTAGATGACCTCATTTGTGTGTGTGTGTGTGTGTGTGTGTGTGTGACTTGGATTCTATCTTATCTTATTCTATCTTACCCGGTGCATTATAAGTTATATCAGTGTGTCTATTAGTATTCGTCTATGCTTTTTCTGCAGCTGTGTTTTTCCCACAAGGCCTTGGGAGTCTGGAGCCTAATGCTAGCTAGCTTCACAGATTTGTACGGCTAGCCCTATTTATTCCCGCCTCGTCTGTGGGCTCTGGCAATTACAGCAAATGAATAACATTCTGGGAAATAGTTTGTCCAATTAATTTCTGCTAGGCCTGGTAATACGATGATAATTATTGTTGTGATGGTAAATGGAATTGGACTGATAGATTCAGAATGGGATGGTGAGGATTAGGGGCAATTTAAATGCATATGAGTTTGTCCTCACTTCCAGCTACCTGAAAAATGAGAACCTTCCCCTCTAATTATTATTCTCTGTCTGTCTGTATCTGGTCTGTCTGTCTGTCTTTCTCAGCTCAGCATGTATGTCTCTCAGCTCAGCATGTCTCTCAGCTCAGCATGTCTCTCAGCTCAGCATGTCTCTCAGCTCAGCATGTCTCTCAGCTCTGTCTGTCGCTCATGTCTGTTTGTCAAATGGTACTTTATAGCTTGTACGTGTGCTTGGATCTCCGGCAAAACTAGTGCACTCTGTGGGGAACAGGCTGGCATTTTGGACATTGCCGAGAGCCCTAGCCTGAACATCATGCTGGAGTTCAGATGCAGGCCTTCTGGTCTATCCTAAGACTTCTCTCTCTCGAGCTCTCAGGACTGATTTTAGAGCCGGTAAAACCTCTCAGAGAGACGTACGGCTGTACGAGGCCATGAACCCTCACAGAGAGACGTACGGCTGTACGAGGCCATGAACCCTCACAGAGAGACGTACGGCTGTAGGCGGCCATGAACCCTCACAGAGAGACTTACGGCTGTACGAGGCCATGAACCTCACAGAGAGACGTACGGCTGTACGAGGCCATGAACCCTCACAGAGAGACTTACGGCTGTATGAGGCCATGAACCCTCACAGAGAGACGTACGGCTGTACGAGGCCATGAACCCTCATAGAGAGACGTACGGCTGTAGGCGGCCATGAACCCTCATAGAGAGACGTACGGCTGTAGGCGGCCATGAACCCTCATAGAGAGACGTACGGCTGTAGGCGGCCATGAACCCTCATAGAGAGACGTGCCTTGTGTGTTGATCCTTCCTGATGCCCCGGCAACGGCCCAGGAAGTGTGGTCGTGTGGGGTTGCCACGGCTCTGCCTCAATCTCCTCACCATCGTTCGGTCAGTATGAACAGCTGTGTGTCTGCTTGCCTTGTTACTAACCTCCCACCATGTCTGGCCTGGGTTATTTAGGCGGTGTTCTGCCCCTGGTTTACTGAACTGGTTTTCCAAGTTTCGCAAATTGTCCTTAAGCCCTCAAGTGTGTAGTATGAGGACGTCAACACATATGGGACAGTCGCCCGCACTTAGATCCTAATCGTAAGGTCCCTCTGTAAGCCGCACAAGCTGCTATTCTGGCTCAGTCAACAGATCTCGTGCCGGATAGAACCATTCGCATTCTATTTTAGGATTAGATTCTGTGGATTGGAATGTTCCGTCGTAGAATGTGACCACATAAAGACATCTGCGGCAGCAGGGTTCCGAGCCGGAAGCAGTTGTTCTGGTCCACAGGCTCTAATGTAAGCCCGGCATAAGGGCTCCGCTAGCGGCTAGTAGGGGCTAGCTCAGGGAAGAGGATAACGCAGGGCGCCGGTGTCAAACGTCTCTACCTGAGTGTTCCTCCAGACGCCAGCGGCGTGACATGGCAGTATTCTGCGAGTTGCTGCACGCTAAAGTGTACTAGTGCACCAGTGGTCAGTTATTTTTTCGTACCGCAAAACCAGGTTATTGTACTGTGATTCATGTGTGTTCGGGATCTGTTGGGAATCGGGGAACCTGTTGGGTATCGGGGATCCTGTCGGGTATCGGGGATCCTGTCGGGTATCGGGGATCCTGTCGGGTATCGGGGATCCTGTCGGGTATCGGGGATCCTGTCGGGTGTCGGGGATCCTGTCGGGTGTCGGGGATCCTGTCGGGTGTCGGGGATCCTGTCGGGTGTCGGGGATCCTGTCGGGTGTCGGGGATCCTGTCGGGTGTCGGGATCCTGTCGGGTGTCGGGGATCCTGTCGGGTGTCGGGGATCCTGTCGGGTGTCGGGGATCCTGTCGGGTGTCGGGGATCCTGTCGGGTGTCGGGGATCCTGTCGGGTGTCGGGGATCCTGTCGGGTGTCGGGGATCCTGTCGGGTGTCGGGGATCCTGTCGGGTGTCGGGGATCCTGTCGGGTGTCGGGGATCCTGTCGGGTGTCGGGGATCCTGTCGGGTGTCGGGGATCCTGTCGGGTATCGGGGATCCTGTCGGGTATCGGGGGATCTGTTCTGTATCGGGGATCTGTTCTGTATCGGGGATCTGTTCAGCTCCATTCAGGCACCGTGAGTTAAAAGGCATTGGCTCTGTGAACTCCACATACCATCCTGGAAACTATAGAGTGTGTCAGGTTTTTGTTAAATGACCCAGATATTCCACTAAGTGAGGCCTGAAGACATCTGTACTGCGCTCACTGTATTACTGTATTACTGTATTACTGTGCCGGGTCTTCTGTTATCCCGTATGGAAGTAAAGCATAAAGCACTCATTCCTTCTGTATTTGGGGTCTGTAGTGTTCAGCTCTACAGGGCAATGCGTGCATGGACCATAAACCCGGAAGTTGATCTGTACAGAGATGTGTGTGTCGATATCTGTCCGTCTTTGTTTCTCTTTTATCTCACGGTCTCTTTTTTCGTCTCTGTGAGCGGTGAACATTAGGGTCAGAGACACACACACACACAGTCTCTGCGTCATGACTGTTTATTTGTGACCTTCTCTGAGGACAACTTGAGGCTGATGAAAGTTAGCAATGAACAAACACTGTGACTGTAGTGCGGCGTAAAAGATGCAAATTTATCTGTCAGTCCATAGATCTCTGTGGAACTGTCCGTCTGATGTATTTAGACCGTTTCACATGAAATACCAAACATTAATCAGGGAACATACATAATTATATCACATTTAAATAGAAATCTGGATTGTAGTATTTTGACAGTTTGTTGTGTATTAAATATTGTTTTATAATATGCTTTATTTGCATGTTTTTATTGCGTTCTCAGTAAACAGCTGTTGCCTGGTAGGATAGCATCGTTAATTTGTCCGGTTTTGGTCCTAGAACTTCTTGGGCGTTATACAGTGTGTACTTTCAGTTTTGTTTTTTAGCTTGTGACCTTGGCACTCTTAGCCAGTCTAGAGGCAGACAACTTTCAACCCTTTATTTGTCTTCTGCAACTACCAACCACAGCTGTTAGTGAGTGAACATTAGATGGTCTGCTTGCTCTTTCCAGATGGCAGGTACCAGACCATAGTGGGGCCCGTCTAGGGTCGGGAAAAATAAAAAGGAAGCAGACCTAGTTCCTCTCAGGCCAGAGAGGCGTAGGGATACAGGGCAACCGAACACTTTTTCAACCGCAGGGAATTACTCTGCAGTGACTGCTAGGATGGTTTGAACTCTTCAACTGTTTGTTCACTCTGTTGGGTGTCAAACTGCAGGGAATTACTCTGCAGTGACTGTTAGGATGGTTTGAACTCTTCAACTGTGTTTGTTGCCGGTTATTTTGTGAGTTTTTGGAGTCTTGTTTAGCTGGTATCCCAAACACCCCTGCTGTCCAGTGCCCTACAAAAGACTAAGCACTACAGAAGAGTGAGCCCTATGTGGCATTAATGTGATGAAGTGTCTTCTGATGCCAGTACCTGGGGACTCTGCTGTGTTCCAGCAAAACAATGGAACAAAACCTCTCCTCATGTGGTGGTTTGTAATCCACTGTCTTACAAAGTGTGTGTGTGTGTGTGTGTGTGTGTGTGTGTGTTTCTCACACAAAGATATTATTGATCAATGACAAGAGAACCAATCGTGTTGTTTAGTTGATGATACTAGCAACTGAGGGCTGATTCCAAAGTTTCACCCTATTCTGAATGTAGTGTACTTGGTTTTGACAGTGCTTATATGACTGTTCTTGGGTGGGTGTAGTGCAATATATAGGATATATGATGCCACTTGAGATGCAGACTGGCTTCGTACACTACAGTTGAGTTTTGAAACACAGGAGTGTTGAAATATCTGGGGAACCCTGTCTGTTTGTTTAAAGAACATCAATCCGGGGTGATCCCTGAAACACACACACACACACTAGTTGTGAACTATTGATCTAAGACTGGATATGATGATTCCAGCACATTCTGAAACTATATGAAGGCCACATTCCCAACCACAATCTTTAATAGGGTAATTTTGTCCAAATGAATTGGTTTGTGTCAGAGACGTAGCGATAACCACACCCTTGATCTTTCTCAATGGACGATATTATTTCAATTTGGTCGAACGTCGATACATATGTGTTTTGTCATTAATCTGTGACGCTGATTTCAACTTATTTCAGTGTGTATTCAAATCATACAGGTGTTATTTTCCTTTTTATTGTAATAAAGGACTCACAGAAAAAAAGCAAATAAATAGAAACATTTACAATTATATGATGGTAAAATAAATAAAATCTCATTCTGTGATTGTGCACTATGCAATGCCTGGATTTATTTAGTTAATAAATAATTACACATTATCAGCAAAATAAACAAATCAAATGCAAACTATATGACTTGGATAGGACAAGATCGGTGTAAAAACAAACGGATGAGCGGATTGTTTGGAAATAATTAGCGATTCAAAGCTGCTGGCCAGTACAGATTACAACGCCTGTAAATAGGTCTTTGTATTGGAGGATTCCGCATATGGGTGAAGTGTGTTGTTGTTCTGGGATTTGGGGGAACTTCGTAGTTCCTGTGAGCAGGGAATACGGGGAAGTAAACCCAGACGTGGCTGTAAAGCGGACAGGGGTTCTCTTATTTTGTCTTTAGTAATTGTTTAGTTCTGATGCTAGGTCCTCTTTCTTCGTGCTATGTCCTGTTTGAATTTCAAAATAATCAGAGGTGATTGACTTAGACCTCCTGCTTAACATCTACTGTTTCATTAGGAACCTGTAGACCTCCTGCTTAACATCTACTGTTTCATTAGGAACCTGTAGACCTCCTGCTTAACATCTACTGTTTCATTAGGAACCTGTAGACCTCCTGCTTAACATCTACTGATTCATTAGGAACCTGTAGACCTCCTGCTAAACATCTACTGTTTCATTAGAAACCTGCACACTGATCAATATCTCAGTCACGCTCACAATAACCTCTCACAGATTGCGAACAAAATGCAATTACCCGACGGACAAAACAAATTTGCCTGAAATCTAATAGAAGACAGCTTAACCTCACCACTCTTCTGGGCAAAAGTTTAGCGTGCTGGGACGCATGTGGGCTTGTTTACGACCCTGTAGATTAATACACAGATGTGTGACTTGCATAATAGCTAGGTGTGTCTGACTGAATTTCCACTTGACTTTCTCTGCAAACGAAATCGCAAAAATGCAAATCTAAATGTAAAAATAAACATACTCACGAAAAACAGGCTGGATATTATTAAACTAATGAGATCCGCCACTATAAAATAGACATTTTAGCTTGGCTCTTCTTTTGTAAAGCATCACTATCCTACAAACACTGAACTGTAGTTAAAGACATGGCTGGCATAACGGAGAAATCACAAAGGTAGTTTTAAATGCCCTTTTTGCACACATCACAGAAATAACCTGTGTTTCTGACATGACTGTGCCTTCTATTGTGCCACGTGCTACTTAAAGGTTGTCTTCACAGCTGTACGCCTTTTTCCCGGACGTGTGGGTGTGGCGGACAACTGGGCGTGCAGTTGTAAACAAGTCTATACCCAACACTTACGGCTCACTCTTTGGTGTCTGTGTCTGTGTGTGTGTGTGTGTGTGTGTGTGTGTGTGTGTGTGTGTGTGTGTGTGTGTGTGTGTGTGTGTGTGTGTGTGTGTGTGAGCATTATACAAGTTTTAGTCTGTGGACACACTGACTCCAACTCCACCTGACTTCCCCCTGCCTCCATCTGACTCTACCTGACTCCAACTCCACCTGACTTCCCCCTGCCTCCACCTGACTCCACCTGACTCCAACTCCACCCGACTTCCCTCTGCCTCCACCTGACTCCAACTCCCTCCACCTGACTCCAACTCCACCTGACTCCAACTCCACCTGACTCCAACTCCACCTAACTTCCCCTGCCTCCATCTGACTCCACCTGACTCCAACTCCACCCGACTTCCCTCTGCCTCCACCTGACTCCAACTCCCTCCACCTGACTCCAACTCCACCTGACTCCAACTCCACCTGACTCCAACTCCACCTAACTTCCCCCTGGCTCCATCTGACCCCACCTGACTCCAACTCCACCTGACTTCCCCCTGCCTCCATCTGACCCCACCTGACTCCAACTCCACCTGACTTCTCCCTGCCTCCATCTGACTCCACCTGACTCCAACTCCACCTGACTTCCCCCTGCCTCCATCTGACCCCACCTGACTCCGACTCCACCTGACTCCAACTCCACCTGACTTCCCCTGCCTCCATCTGACCCCACCTGACTCCAACTCCACCTGACTCCAACTCCACCTGACTCCAACTCCACCTGACTTCCCCCTGCCTCCATCTGCCTCCACCTGACTCCAACTCCACCTGACTTCCCCTGCCTCCATCTGACCCCACCTGACTCCGACTCCACCTGACTCCAACTCCACCTGACTTCCCCCTGCCTCCATCTGACCCCACCTGACTCCAACTCCACCTGACTCCAACTCCACCTGACTTCCCCCTGCCTCCATCTGCCTCCACCTGACTCCAACTCCACCCGACTTCCCCCTGCCTCCATCTGACTCCACCTGACTTCCACCTGACTTCCCCCTGCCTCCATCTGCCTCCACCTGACTCCAACTCCACCTGACTTCCCCCTGGCTCCATCTGACCCCACCTGACTTCCCCCTGCCTCCATCTGACTCCAACTCCACCTGACTTCCCCCTGCCTCCATCTGACTCCACCTGCCTCCACCTGACTCCAACTCCACCCGACTTCCCCTTGCCTCCATCTGACTCCACCTGACTCCAACTCCACCTGACTTCCCCCTGCCTCCATCTGCCTCCACCTGACTCCAACTCCACCTGACTCCAACTCCACCTGACTCCAACTCCACCTCCCTTCCCCCTGCCTCCTTCTGACTCCATAGTCTTCCACCTTTCATATAACACATTTCTGTAACCCTCCCTCTTTATTTCCCTTCACTTCCTGCCCCTGCACATCAGTCTATCATCCTTGTGATCTGGTCCTATTTCTAACCTGGAGCTTCGCTTTGTGAATTCTTCTATGATAAGTATACAGAACATAGCAGGAACGAGAGAGAAGAAAAATATTGAAATAGAAGTAGAGATCAAAAAAAGAGGTGAAATTGAGGACAGACAGGCTTATGGAGACTGTGTGTGTGTGTCAGACTGAGCTACAGTGGGTGTTTTTGTGTGGTGATATTTATAGGCCACTCCTCTCTGTACCTCTCCTAACACGTCCTGGATACCACCGTGAGTTGACCTGAAGCTATACCTCCATAGCGGCTAACTGGACCTAAAGCCACTCTAGTTATTCAGTCTAATACCGAGATGGTATTCTCTGTAGAACCCAGAGTTTTCTATAGACACGCCAAGTCATTGTTCCGTGTTCTTTTATCAAAAGCTTTGCGAGCGTACGCACATCGTCTAAAAACGCAGGCGCTTGGATCACTGCGTACGCCTACTTGAAAATCATACACATTTCTGAGTTGTGGCTCGTAAAACGTGAACAATAATAGTGGTGACTTAGATTCCCTGCTCAGAAACTGAACCTGACCTTCGTCTCTCCGTCTTCCCAGGGTGACACAGGACACGGCGTACGATGCGTGAATACAAGTTAGTCGTCCTCGGCTCTGGAGGTGTGGGCAAGTCTGCTCTGGTAAGTCTCTGTTCTCATCAGTCTCCTTATATGTGTGTCTGTCTCTCTCTGTCTCTGTCTCTCTGTCTGTCTCTCTGTCTGTCTCTCTGTCTGTCTCTCTGTCTGTCTCTCTGTCTGTCTCTCTGTCTGTCTCTCTGTCTGTCTCTCTGTCTGTCTCTCTGTCTGTCTCTCTGTCTGTCTCTCTGTCTGTCTCTGTCTCTTCATCTGTCTCTTCATCTGTCCCTCTATCTTTGTCTGTCTGTCTCTCTGTCTGTCTCTGTCTCTCCTGTCTCTCTGTCTGTCTCTGTCTCTTCATCTGTCCCTCTATCTGTCTCCCTCTGTCTGTCCCTCTATCTCTCTCTGTCTGTCCCTCTATCCGTCTGTCTCTATTTATGTGCCGGTCAATCTCTTGCTGTCCTCCCAGTCTCTCTCATCTATCTCTCTCATCTATCTCTCCCCTACCCTCCACCCACCCCACACCTCCACATTGCCCATATATTTCCACAGTGGGTCTAATTAGTGTAATGATGCTCCCCTCTACACGCTAGTCGGTCCACACGGGGCTCTAGGGGGTCTGCGTTGTGTTGGGTCATCCTGATTTGTCTTTAGTTTATTTACTGTGCTCCTGGTGCTGTGATCAGCAAACCCACGCCGGCGGAATGTTCCGAGGGTTCTCCGGCCTGCCAGTTTCCCTCCTCTGTCTCCCAGGAGACCAACGGCCTGAATCACGGAGGGCTGGGAACCTCACCCTGGGAAGGTCGCATGTGTCCCTGAGATGTTTCCGTGATTTTAAACATGTTTCTAGGGACACGCCAATCCCTGTGACATGTTCTAAACTTCTTCTTTTAACTGCGCTACGGTCAGTTTTTCTGCTGAATATACTCTGAATATCTGTTAACCACAGAACAACGATTGTTTATAGAGAATAGCTTCTGAAGTTAGGGTTAGTGCTTTTAAGGGGAAATATTGATATTTGTATTTCACTTTATTTTCCTGAAGCATTTTTAATTTGGAGATATTTGTATCTGTTTTTACAATAATTTCACCAGTTTTTTACAATTACAATAGCAAAGATATTTAACAGTTTTTACTGCAACAACAGTCAGGAAAATCACAGTTTGTGCTGCATACCAGCCAAATATAGAACAGTGCACCGTTTTTTTTGGGTCTGCAGTATTATCTGTCTGCGTCTAGAAGGGTTGTGGAACCGATTTGTCTGGTAATCTCCTAGGTACTTTATCAATGGGCGCCAGTTCTGATTTGAATCCAAACTGCCATGAGGATTTTATTTCCATGGTTGGTTGAGGTTGTCAGTTTGTCATTCCCGATTTTCGAAATGCTAGTACGGGGAAAAACGTGTGCTTCTATTTGTTAAGTAAATACCTACTGCTAAATAAGTGAAAAATTATCTTTGATTTTCATCCTGATATTGGCCACGGCTGTTGTTTGAGGTTGTTTTTTTTAGTCTGCATTAGTCATAGTCTGAGCCTGAGGTGTCTTGTTTTGGTGACTTGTTTGCATTAGTAAACAGGTAAACATTTTTTTTTCTATGACACACAAAATGTTGTCATGATTCTATTACCATGGAGATTTTTCCTGAGAAGTGGGCGTTCCGATAAAGGCATACGCCCGAGGCATGTGACTTCTTAATCCCGCCCTGTGTTCACATGCTCTAGTCGTGTGAACCTTCCGTGAGGGCATGTATAGTGCCCACTGCTGTCTGACCTAGCTTGCTGTAGATGAACTTTCTGCTAGCACTCCAGGCTGGTTAGTTCCATGCTTCTGAACAACATTAGGGCGAGAGGACTAGAGGGAATATGGCCCCTGAATGATAATACGCGCAGCTATTCTGAGGTGACAAAGGGAGCCCATTACAGCAGCTCTCTTCCTCCCTTACTCCTGCCTTCTCTCTCCATCTGTCTTGTCAATCAGTCTGCCTGTGTCTCTCTCTGCCCTCCGTTTTCCCATTCTCTCTTTCTCTCCCGGTTCCCAGCGTGCGCGTGACCTCCCGCTGCATAGTTGGAATGCCTCCTCCCCTCTCACTATACGCCACATAGGCTTTCATTGTCCATTAGGTCTAATTGGAGCAGTGCACAGCAGTGGTGGTGTGGAAGGGCACGGAGTGACACCGACTTAATCAGCCTTTAAACAGGCTACTGGGGACATAACGTTTTTTCGCCACAGTTCAGCCCGTCGTAGTTACAGATTGACTGTTTTGATGTTTATGTTTACTATTGACACTGATGGCTAGTATGTGTATGTATGTCTAAATTATTATTACTGTATTTAATGTTCATTTAAATGGCCTGCGTTGTAAGACAAAGTTATGCAGCATGGGAACCAGGGTTACACACACACACACACACACACACACACACACACACACTGCTAGCTGTTCCCAGAACAAATGTGATTTACTACTGAGAGAGATGAGGACAAGATGGAGAGAGTACCAGACTATGAGAATCAGGTTAAACATGACATCCTGCCTTACAATTTGTATCATTAGAGATTCCCGGGTCCAGCCTCTTATTCAGAACCTTTAGAGATTCCCGGGGCCAGCCTCTTATTCAGAACCTTTAGAGATTCCCGGGACCAGCCTCTTATTCAGAACCTTTAGAGATTCCCGGGACCAGCCTCTTATTCAGAACCTTTAGAGATTCCCGGGACCAGCCTCTTATTCAGAACCTTTAGATATTCCCGGGACCAGCCTCTTATTCAGAACCTTTAGAGATTCCCAGGACCAGCCTCTAATTCAGAACCATTAGATGTTCCCGGGACCTTCTTATAATTTAGAACCATAACAGACTATATGGAACAGCCTGTAATCCTGAGCTATATCTTTACAGTATTTTGATTCTCACTAGTAAGGACATTTAGTGCACTATTAATGATTCTCAGTCCAGAGCCTTTGACAAGGGGGCGGTTAAAAGCAATTCTTTATTTCAATCAGATCTTTTTCCTCAACTCTGCCTTTAATCACTTTCCTCTGTCTTCTCGTCACTATATCCTTTTCTAATACAAGAGCTCGTTCAAGGAGACCTTTTCTTCAGTCTGAATGCCTTTGGTGTCTTAGAATAGCCTAGAACTGCCAATGTGTGGCAAATGGTGCCCTATTCCCTATGGGACCTGTTTAATACCAGTGGACTATATAGGAAATAGGGGTGTCATTTGGGACACACCCTCTCTGTTGGCACAAGACACACACCACAACCTAATCCGTATATCTTACCCTCACGAACGCACACACACGCATACACACACATGCATACATACACACACACGCATACACACATACACACACACAGGCTCACAGGTTTACACACACACACAGGCTCACACACACATACACACACAGGCTCACACACACAGTCTCATTTGGGGTGAGGCGTTTGGGGTGAGGCGTTTGGGTGGGAGGCCCATCAGAGTGCCCATGGTCATAATGTTCGGTCTCAGTGTATATTGTCTCTCTACATTAAAATACCCTGTACTAAAATCTCCCCCCCACACACACACAATCAGCAGTAGAATAACGTTGTCGACTACTTCTCCTGACAGACCCATCAGTCATGATATTGTCCAGTGTCCGAGTGTGAAACCCCTCCCTACATAAAGAGAAGTCAGTGTGTTGAATAGTAACCAGTCAATACCAGTTAATACCTGCCCCCAGGCATCAGCCCTTAACCCATGCATTCGGTAGCCACTCCCCTGTAAACACACACACTAACACACACACTTACACATGTACACACACACTCTTACACACACATACAACCTCACACACCCTCTCCACATTTCTCTGTGTCTGTTTTCCTCCTTGGTGCATGTCAGACCCATATTGATGGATGAATATAGAAGCATTAGTCCACCAGCAGAGGAAAACAGGTCTGTTATATTCAGCCCTCTGAGAGCGGTGGGAAGGAGGTGCATTTGTCTTTACGAGGGAGATAAAGACAAAAGGAGAGAGACGAACCGAGAAACGTGATTGTCTTTCTCAAACCCCCTGGACTCTAGTAAACGTCATCATCTGTTGATGTCGAGTCGGTGCTGTTATCTGTACTGCTACACACACAGACCTTAACGTACTAATACATACCTTGACAAACACATGCACACACATACACACACACACACACACACAGACATAGACCTTAACACACACAGACCTAAACATACACACACAGACATAGACCTTAACACACACAGACCTAAACATACACACACAGACATAGACCTTAACACACACAGACCTAAACATACACACACAGACATAGACCTTAACACACACAGACATAGACCTTAAAATACAAACACACACAGACATAAACATACAGACATAGACCTTAACACACACAGACCTAAACATACACACACACACAGACCTAAACATACACACACAGACCTAAACATACAGACATAGACCTTAACACACACAGACCTAAACATACACACACAGACCTAAACATACACACACAGACATAGACCTAAGCATACACACACAGACCTAAACATACACACACAGACCTAAACATACACACACAGACCTAAACATACACACACAGACCTAAACATACACACACAGACCTAAACATACACACACAGACCTTAACATACACACACAGACCTAAACATACACACACAGACCTAAACATACACACACAGACCTTAACATACACACACAAACATAGACCTTAACACACACAGACCTAAAGATACACACACAGACCTAAACATACACACACAGACCTAAACATACACACACACAGACCTAAACATACAGACATAGACCTTAACATACACAGACCTAAACATACACACACAGACATAGACCTTAACACACACAGACCTAAACATACACACACAGACATAGACCTTAACACACACAGACCTAAACATACAGACATAGACCTAAACATACACACATAGACCTTAACACACACAGACCTAAACATGCTCCCCAACACACTGATCTCATGTTCTGTTTTCTGGTAAACTTTCCTGTGTCCCAAATGATGCATCATCCACTAGTGCTGTAGGGTCAGGTAGTGCACTCCTTCATTGACTAATCTCTCTTTCTCCCATCCCCCTTTTTCCGTCGCCCTCTCCTTTGTCCGGGTTTCTGACTGTCCTTGTTTCTGTCTTTCTCGTCTCCAGACTGTGCAGTTCGTCCAAGGGATCTTCGTGGAGAAATATGACCCAACAATAGAAGATTCGTACAGAAAGGTGAGTCACACTGGTGGTTTCAACGAAGATGTCCCCACCTGTACATCATCATCAGCAGCAGCGACTTGCATAACTCTGACATCATACCTGTTGGCCCATGGCCCTATGACATCATCATTTGTCCGTTTAGCAGCAATTCCCTAAACTTCTGTTTCCTTTAGCTGAGTTTGGGTTTCCTTCTGCTGAGGGCGTTCCTGTTTGGTGTGGCCAAGGCCGGGGGGAGACCGAGGGAATGTTATTGTGATTTAGGATTTAAACGTGTATCCTGCATGACAATAAATATTGTATTTCTGTATTTCTCGCTCTATGTTTGTCTCAGCAAGTGGAGGTGGATGGACAGCAATGCATGCTGGAGATTCTGGACACTGCAGGAACGGTAAGAAGGGCGGGGTTACGGAGGATGAGCGGAGGATCTAGATGTGGAGGGAGAGAGGGAGGATCTAGATGTGGAGGGAGAGAGGGAGGATCTAGATGTGGAGGGAGGATCTAGATGTGGAGGGAGAAAGGGAGGATCTAGATGTGGAGGGAGAGAGGGAGGATCTAGATGTGGAGGGAGAAAGGGAGGATCTAGATGTGGAGGGAGGATCTAGATGTGGAGGGAGAAAGGGAGGATCTAGATGTGGAGGGAGAAAGGGAGGATCTAGATGTGGAGGGAGAGAGGGAGGATCTAGATGTGGAGGGAGGATCTAGATGTGGAGGGAGAAAGGGAGGATCTAGATGTGGAGGGATCCTTGCCTTCCTGATTCAATGGAGGTTGTGTCATGGGGCCCTGGCCCCTGGACGTCATTAGGGGTGTCGCGGGGTGGAGACGGGGAGAGAGTGTGGGTGGAGAAATGTGGGTGGGAGAGAAGCTGAAGAGGGAGAATGCAATGGTACAGGTGGTGTTGGGTGGAGTTGTGCTGCTCTACAGGGACAGAAGGACAGAGAAATTACAAAATGAGATTCAGTGAGAGTGGGAGACAAGTAATAGGAAACCATCATTTTCCCTTGAGGAGATTAGAGCTCATTTCAGTTTGTCTCTCTGCTGCGTCCTTTACTTCTCTGTGGTGGCAGATGGCTAATTGTGTCCTTGGGCTCTCGGCTCCAGGATGGCTCAATCCACACACAGCTTGATCCAAGATGGACGACTGTTTCTCAGGCCCCGTTACGTCAGGGGCGTGGCATAAAGTTAAAACTCGGCTAATGCTACACAATTCAATATGAACTAACGGATTTCCTGACCTTTTGACATCTTAAAATCTGTAAAATGCTCAATTCTAGATTAGTATCTGGATCTAGTATCTGGATCTTTTGGCACATTTTAATCAACAAGAAGGGTTACGGTTCGCAAGGGCAGACTGACAGAACCGTCTTCCTGTGAATTTAACAGATATTAATAGAATGCTAGCAGCGGTTCCTCTCAATAAATGGGACAGTGTTGCTACGACAACAACACTGTGACTAAAAGGCCACGCACAGTGTCCCAAATCATGTAGCACACTACTTTAGTCCTGCCCCCTATGCCACGCACTACTTTAAACCAGGGTGATCTTAATTAGCACACTACAGAAGAACAGTGTCCATTTGGGACCTTGGCCCAGGCACTGAGTTTGTTCTGTTGTAAACAGCTGTGTTGGACAGCATTCCACTCTTGTTAGCTCACTTTTAGAGAGGACGTGGGACGGCCAGCTTGGTAAACGTCTTTGCGTTACCCTTGCCCTCAGACCCTAACAACCATGGTTGGTCTACAGTTTAATAAGAGAGATGCTTACACGCACGCGCGCGCACACACACACACATTAACATACACCCACAGGCAAATAACTCACAAACATCACACTTTTGCACACACTCAATACTCTGTTTGAACAATTCCATCCCACATGCTCCGTCAGCCCGCCCCTCCCTGCCAGGGTTGCCCCTGACAACGCCTAATGGCCTGTGAGGTTCTGCTGTGTAAATGGTAACCTTAACGACAAGGCCGCCTTATCGTTATCGTGCAGCGGTTGATTTAGCAGGGTGTTAATCTGGAGAATGGGTGAGAGTGAGAGAATGGGTGAGAGTGAGAGAATGGGTGAGAGTGAGAGAATGGGTGAGAGTGAGAGAATGGGTGAGAGTGAGAGAATGGGTGAGAGTGAGAGAATGGGTGAGAGTGAGAGAATGGGTGAGAGTGAGAGAATGGGTGAGAGTGAGAGAATGGGTGAGAGTGAGAGAATGGGTGAGAGTGAGAGAATGGGTGAGAGTGAGAGAATGGGTGAGAGTGAGAGAATGGGTGAGAGTGAGAGAATGGGTGAGAGTGAGAGAATGGGTGAGAGTGAGAGAATGGGTGAGAGTGAGAGAATGGGTGAGAGTGAGAGAATGGGTGAGAGTGAGAGAATGGGTGAGAGTGAGAGAATGGGTGAGAGTGAGAGAATGGGTGAGAGTGAGAGAATGGGTGAGAGAATGGGTGAGAGTGAGAGAATGGGTGAGAGTGAGAGAATGGGTGAGAGAATGGGTGAGAGTGAGAGAATGGGTGAGAGTGAGAGAATGGGTGAGAGTGAGAGAATGGGTGAGAGAGAGAGAGAGAGAGAGAGAATGGGTGAGAGAGAGAGAGAGAGAATGGGTGAGAGAGAGAGAATGGGTGAGAGAGAGAGAGAGAGAGAATGGGTGAGAGAGAGAGAGAGAGAATGGGTGAGAGAGAGAGAGAGAATGGGTGAGAGTGAGAGAATGGGTGGGGTGAGTATGAGACCAGTTTTAATTGTTATAAGAAATAAAAGTATAATTTTCTTCTCATCTTCACTTTCCTTTCTCTTCTTTTTATATCTTTCTGTGTCTCACCAATTCTCTCTCTCTCTCTCTTTCTCTGTGTGTGTGTGTGTCCACAGGAACAATTCACAGCGATGCGAGATCTGTACATGAAGAATGGCCAAGGCTTTGCATTGGTGTACTCCATCACAGCCCAGTCCACATTCAATGACCTGCAGGACCTACGAGAACAGATTCTCAGAGTTAAAGACACGGACGACGTGAGTTAATGCACACACACAGGCAGATATTTCACACAGGCGCGCACACACACACACCCAGTGGCAGATATTTCACACAGGCGCGCGCGCGCACACACACACACACACATAACCGATAAAACAGCAGGGTGACAGGGTAACCACGTCAATAGCTTCCTGTAAAGATTGCAGACAGGGTTACTTTTTTGTCCGATTGATGTGCACAATGAGAATAGTTAGTGTTTTAGGCTGGGTTACTCAGAAGGCAAATGCTTGCAGTGTGTCCGTCTGTACAGGAAATAGCCGTGTGTGTGTGTGTGTGTGTGTGTGTGTGTGTGTGTGTGTGTGTGTGTGTGTGTGTGTGTGTGTGTGTGTGTGTGTGTGTGTGTGTGTGTGTGTGTGTGTGTGTGTGTGTGTGTGTGTGTGTGTGTGTGTGTGTGTGTGTGTGTGTGTGTGTGTGTGTGTGTGTGTGTGTGTGTGTGTGTGTGTGTGTGTGTGTGTGTGTGTGTGTGTGTGTGTGTGTGTGTGTGTGTGTGTGTGTGTGTGTGTGTGTGTGTGTGTCCATGGATAAGAGGAAGGAGGTTACAGTGTAGTCTGTCACGGGGAGAGGGGGTATGAGACAGTATGATAGAGAAAGAGAAAAAGGGAGATAGAGGAAGACAGAGATTGTCAAAGGGGAAGATGGGCAGGGTGGAGCTCAGTGGTTCATTTCCTTTTTTTCTGTAGCACTGTTAAACAGAGTGACACACACACATTAAACACGCGCACAGACACACTTTACAATTTACGTTCATGAGGCTCTAAAAAATCTGTTTCATTTTCTGACCTGTAATGTTTTCTTTTCTTCTTCAGTTTTTTTGTGATTCCACTTTTAATATCACGCCTCCATATTAACCCCCTGGGCAGTAGTGGTGGGGGCGTCGGCTGTTTTTATTTTCTCTATGTTTCCCAAATAAATCATTTGCAACCGCCCGACTATATGGATTAAGTGAAATTCTAAAAGCCAAACCTGATATATGGAAACTGATGCTGCTGAAACATACTCGTTAAGGCTGCAGCCATTATTTTGTTTAAATTCCTCTAATATTTTATGCTCGACCATTGAAATAATCTAAAGAGACATAGCTCAGAATGGAGCTTGCTGTCCACGCCAAAATATTAACAACATTTCAAGTCTTGATCAAATGTTTTATGAGCTGAAATTAAATAGCCCAGTCAAATGGAATGCCTATATACGTCTCTGTCTTTGTCTCTGTCACTTTCTCTGTCTCTGTCACTCTCTTTGTCTTTCTCTGTGTCACTTTCTTTCTCTATGTCTTTGTCTCTCCTTATGTTTCCATCTCTGTGTCTCTAAATGTCCGTCTCTCTTCTCCAGGTTCCCATGATTCTGGTTGGTAATAAATGTGACCTGGAGGATGAGCGTGTTGTGGGGAAGGAACAGGGTCAGAACCTGGCCAGACAGTGGAGCAGCTGTGCCTTCCTGGAGTCCTCTGCCAAGTCCAAGATTAACGTCAACGAGGTGAGGATGCAATGGAGTCACACTCACAGTGTTGGGGGTAACGAGTTACCAAGTAACCGATTACAGTAACGATATTACTTTTTTTGGTAACGAAGTAAAGTATCGCATTACACTAAAATTATCTTTACTAGACTATAGGAACGCGGGTTCCTGCGTTACCCAAGCCGTGTTTGACTGTGTGTTAAGTTATGGTGTGTGTGCGTGCGTGTGTGTGCGTGCGTTTACCTGGACAAGTGTTATTCCGACATGGAATCGGAGCTCAAATTAACTTTTGAGTCCATGGATCATACGTGTCTGTCTACCACCGCGGACATTTGGTCCGCGAACAACAAAAGTTATTTAGGAATGACGGTGCACTGGATAAACAGCATTAGTTTTAAACGCGAGAAGGCTGCTCTTGCCTGCAAGAGGGTGAGAGGAAGACACACTTACGATGTCATAGCTAGTGAAATAGAACGGGCTCCTTTCCAGTGAGGCATATTTTTGTGCAGACAGATTTATTGTTCTTCCATATGGTTTTACATGCCATTTTGTATACATTCATACAAACACTATGCAGAAGGCTAAAGCCTGTTTTATGCTTCTGCGTCGAATCGACGGCGTACCCTCTCCGACCCCTCTGCGTCGACTCAAACCCCTATCTGACCCCTACGCTGTAGCTCGACGTGCACCTCCAAAAAATTGTAACAACACGTTGAGACGACGCAGACCACAAGGGCTGTGATTGGTCAGATTATACATCTGGATGTGAAATGCAACGCAACCCGACGCAGAACCCTAAAACGGCCACGACGCCGTGGAGTTGACGCAGAAGCATAATGAGGCCTTAAGTGATGATATGGCTATGATGTTTGTCCATGTATCTTAATGGTATATTAATAAACGGGAAAGTAAAGTAACGAGTAGTGAAGTTACTTTTCAAATCAGTAACTACCCCAACACTGCATACACACCTGGATGTAGTCAAACGCACACACACACACCTGGATGTAGTCAAACACACACCTGGATGTACCGGTAGTCAAACACACACACTTTTGTTCTCATTTACTATCATGAAATATGAGTGTTTATGGTAGAAGTACCTTTGCCGGCGTTCCATTCTTTGGGACTACTAAGGGGTTTTACACCAGGATTGGGACAGTTTCGCACATTCTTCCTATCCTACTAAGCTCTGGTTCAATCTTCTCCATTTCAATTTGCCCACTATCTTCTGAGGACATATTGTTGGTAAGATACTTTTTTGGGACCTCTGCTTTTCTTAATCATATCCAAGCAATTGAATTTGCCAGGAGCAGACTCCAATCAAGTTCTAACGACATTTGAAGGATGACGTAGGACGTACAGGATGTATCTGAGCTCAAATGCATCCCGTCTTACCTGACTGAAGAATAGACCGAGAACCACAACCATCTGATTTCAGATCAGCACATTTGTGCCAGTATTTGTGTCATTATTTCCTTTTGGAATACGCCCGTTCATTCGACTTCTTTACCTAACAACCTTTCTGTCTGCATTAGCTGACACTGGTCCAAAAATGGATGTCTGAAGGTCCACTGGCATTATAATATGACTAAGCATCTGCTGTTGGACAGTGACAGGAGAAAATAAACCCAGTGCGGTTATTGATAGACATGTCAGTTGTCTCATACATCGGATCACAGACCCAGTGGTCCTGGCACACAAAACCCCCTGTTCTTACATGTACTGACAATCCAATTTTGGCATAACACAGTTCTGAAGCTTTTCGAATGAGCCGTAAACGTTTAATTATGTGTAAGTGTGAGATATTTCCATCATTGGTTGCAATGGTCTGTTCTTCCAGTCAGTGACTCAAATGTCACCCTCCTGAGTCACAATGGTGTGTGTGTGTGTGTGTGTGTGTGTGTGTGTGTGTGTGTGTGTGTGTGTGTGTGTGTGTGTGTGTGTGTGTGTGTGTGTGTGTGTGTGTGTGTGTGTGTGTGTGTGTGTGTGTGTGTGTGTGTGTGTGTGTGTGTGTGTGTGTGTGTGTGTGTGTGTGTGTGTGTGTGTGTGTGTGTGTGTGTGTGTGTGTGTGTGTGTGTGTGTGTGTGTGTGTGTGTGTGTGTGTGTGTGTGTGTGTCAGACCAGCTGCTGGGGGACACTAGAGACTGCCACCATCGGCATGAGACATCTCCTGATCTCACCTCTACACACTGACAAATGTACAAACACACACTTTTTCACACACAAAAACTCACGCCTCCAAAACAGTGTAATTAATAAAGTAACCTGTTGCAGAGGCCTGCACGGGTCCATTTTTGGAGACCCGCCCCCGCCCGTACCCGCAAAGTTCAGCACCAGATCCGACCCGTCACCCGTGATAATATCAAAATTAAATCCGCACCCGCCCAGACCCGTTAATATTTGGCCCGTTACCCGACTCGTGCCTGCGATAGTTTTCTTTTTTTAAGCTGTGGAAGAGTCTCACTCGCAGCGCTCGATGCTGGGATGGAGAGAACATTCCGCGCAATCATTTCCAGGTTTGGAAATGATTTCGCATGCTCCTTCCACCACAACAAAACATCGAAAGGATCCCCCTTGGGTGGCTTAAATTCTATATATGTATGGACCTAGTCCTCGGGCCACGCAGTGGTGGTGAGGTGATGGGTCCGGTCAAATGTCATACCGTTGTTTTGTAGCCTATGTGTAATGGTAATTTACATTTTAGACATACAAATATTGCAAATTTTTTCATCCGCGCTACTACCCGCCCGCAAAGATTTAATAATCCGCCCGCATCCCCGTGAATTTTAGAAATGTCACAATCCACCCGTTTTGACCACTTTTATGCGGGTACCCACGGGTACCCGACCCGTTGCAGGATTCTGACCTGTTGGCCGTCTACCTATGTGTCACTATATTGACCAGTGTCGCCATTTTAACCTGTCGTATCCCATTGGGTGCCGGTCCCTCTCCCATTCACGTTCTCTGTATATAACTCCCCATCCAGTACAAGCCATGTCATTTGTTCTGCAGTCAGGCATTTTCTCCTGTGTTTGTGGACGGTTCCTCTCTTATTCGGTAATGATGGTTCTGTCGGAACAGATGGCTCCATTAGTTGAATGGCATTATCAACAGGAAACGGGCTTTGTGGGTAATGCAGGTCTAAGGGATTCCTTCCTGGTATTGTGGCAGACTCTCTCCCTCTACTGATACCTAGTTCATACTGGTTTCATCACTATAATTGTTCTCTTTCTGCAAATTGGCCCCAAGCTGAAACCATTGATTGTGTCTGAGGGGCATGGTTTATAGACTAGGCTTTTACCGCAACAGACAGATTTCACAGCGGGCGGAACGTCTGCCAAATATGGCCGCTGGCCCTAGAAGGGTTTAGTTTTTTGCCTGTCTGGTCATTTGTAAGAGGTAGGACTTTGCTATGTTGCACAAACTCCGGGAGAATTGACACCCTCGAAAGCCTCAGTCATCCTGCCCTTTGATTTGATACACCAGGACATGGAGGCTTCTAGGCATCTCTATGGTGGCCTAACAGGGCAGGACAGCGCTGATGCCTTCAAAACCTCTCCATAGAGATGCTCGTAATAATTTACAATCTGAGATGCTTCAAATACTGACAACTTAAAATGAAAATCAGAATTGTGTGCTCTGAATTAGCCATGGATATTGCTGTGAGTGGTTTTCCATGACCTCTCCGATATGAAGACATCTCTTTACGAAATGTTGTGGCCTGGGATGTCATCACCTCGCTGTCTGGTTTGGATGTGGCATACGTCAGTCAGTCCTGTGAGGTCCAACCTCGGCCCTTGGCCGGACTTAAAAAAGATCTGACTAACAACCATGTGAATCAAATCCCATTAGGGGTGAGTGAGTTTTGGATTAAAGAGAAGTCCACAGGCACACTTCTTACTGTAGTTCGTGTCTGCTTTTTACTTAAATGCTTCGCATGAGAATGTCCAAGATTCATTTATTCAGGCCTGCTGCTTGTATTCTGCAGTTTGAGAAGGTGGTTCGGAGGACAAGGCAATCTAAGAGAGTAAAGACTAAGAGACGTTTTGTCACTACGGCAGCGTGTGTGGTAACCAGTTGTCTTTGTCTTCCTCAGATCTTCTACGACCTGGTCCGACAAATCAACAGGAAAACCCCAGTTCCCGGGAAGGCACGCAAAAAGTCCAACTGTCAGTTGCTCTAATATAGAGCTGATCTGTCGCACTGAGCCAGGTATGCTTCAGAATACCTCTGTCCACCGTACTTTGTGTGTATATTTATTCTACGTATGTATTTGTATGCCTTTCTACTCAATGCTGCGGATCCAGTTGTGGTGAATTTGGATTGGATCCCTCTCTCCCATTATCTCTCTCTCTCTCGCCCTTTATCGACATGGAAACGGGTTTGTCAGTTGCCATACATTATCTAAGCAAACATATAGACACATTTTTTCTCTCCGTAGGTCTGATTTGCTGCTGTTTCTCTCAGCAGTACCAGCATTCCAACGTTGCTAAAACCGAACATCGAATGGACTTTCCTGTGTGGTGACGCCCCTTTAACAACCAATAAACCGACAGACCAACCGACGGATTCAAAGCTACAATCGAACATCAGTTTTTGCACATAAATTAACCATTACCACTCTCCTGTGTCACGCGAAAGAATTCTGCTCCCTCTATATATATATATATATATATATATATATATTCTAATTGTATGCAACTGAAATGGGAAAATTGAGCAAATAAAAAAGTCAATTAATGAATACATTGGTAAGTAGGTAAATATGACTTCAGCTAAAATCCAGAGCCTACAGTGTTATAACGGGACGGTAGCTGTCGAAACAGCAGCTGTTTTAGTAGACTGTGGATGTTGCCATGGTGAGTAGCCTAGCTACAATGATGCGGTATTTATAAGCACCACTATTTTAAAAAAAGAGAACGTTCCAAAGAGCGCTGATATCGCCAACATCATACTGCTAACTTGCTCTTCTGGTTTATTTTGTAACTTTTTATTTGTTCGTTTTGATCATTCAACATTCTTTCTGTTTCCATCTTTTTTTCCTCTTTCTAGATTTTGGCTCTAATGAGATTTGCTATAATGCGACAGCTATTGATATGAGTTTTATTTGAGAAAAGAACCTGTGGATACAACATTGATGATGATTATAATTAATATTATTATGTGTAAAAAGTAAAAAAAGGTATAATGTTTTCTCGGTTTCACTAACGTTATCATGTTGTCTTTTTGCTTAAAGATGTTGCCTTCAAATGTGTGTTTTATTTTTCTTTCTATCCGGAGTGTTCAACTATAATCCAATAATTTTACTGTTATGCCTGGGTTTCCTCTGTGCATCTGAAATGCCACTGAATTAAATAGTGCCCTACTTTTGACCAGAGACCTATGGAGATATTCCTTTCGGACCGGATCAAAAGTAGTGTATGATATAGGTAATAGGATGCCATTTGTAACGCCACCTCTTGTGTTGTTTACAAAGATGTTTGTACTGTGGGGTTTTTCAATATGGGATGCGCTTAAAGAGAGACTGGACATTTTAACAAGCTACCCAACTCCTGAGAGGCTAGAGGCCAACATGTTGGGGTGACTTTCATCATGGTTTGTTTTTTCTCATTCAAAGACCACCTGTTATTGGTCGTTTTGTCCGGTTAGCTAATGCCCTCTTGATTGGAATCTCCAATCTAAAGCAGAAAATATAGATTTTTTTAATGATTAGGGTTTTAATATGAAAAAAGAAAGAACCAAGTGACATTGGTGATGTCTTTCTCCACACTTCTGTTGCAGTTGATTTTCACCCATCCTTTCTCTTTTCTTCTTCTGCCGTTTCTACTTACCCTAATTCCTCTTCCCTATCCGTTCTTCGTTATCCACCTCCCTTTCTCTCTCCCATAGCGCTTTGCTAATGCATCTGTTGTAAACTGAGGATATGAAAACCAAATATTGGATCCTGTCAGTAAAGCCTGCCTGTTTGTGACTGTGGCTTCACCTGTGTTAATACTTGGTTTGACTTTTTCACCTGTTCCCTTCCTTTCTGCCTGTCTGATGATGAATGTGATGAAGTATTACTGTGTGTAGTTAACTGTCCTGTACTGAATGTGGACGAGAGGGGACCCAATGTCTTCAAAGCAGCAGGGGAAATATATATATATAAAAAAAAACATAATAAAATCCAGTCAGCATCGAAGGAGCCAAATTTTGGATCAGTGCGAAACGAGGGCCTGTGTTCCAAATGGCACCAAATTCCCCATATCGCGCACTACTTTGACCACAGAGCTCTCTGGGTTTTATGGTGCCATTGTGTACACCCACACAGGGATATGGGCGGGCGGGTTTTTTTGGGGATGAAATTGCAAGTTTGTTGTGAGTTGAGTGACCTGTTGACCTCATGTAAAAGAATGCCTTTGTTGCTTCGTGTGCCGCTAACCAACGACATCGACTACATTCACACGGGCAGAACGATTCCTGTCCGTCGCTCAGTGTTCCTTCGACTTGTCAGGTGACCTCCATAGAATATCTGACGTGGAGTTGTCACGCGCATGCGGTCGAGATAACACACTTGCGGACAGAAACTTGCGCTGCGCGTGTAAGCGTAGCCGTGGACACCTGGGTGTATTGATCACAGGTACCAGGTCCCGTACAGAGCCACAGTATTTGAAATGCAACATCATCTGTTTATTATTGGAATGGGGCGGGGGGCAGAGATGGGGGGGGCGCTGGGGTGGACAAATGTAAACTAAAAAGCCTTAATTAAAGTGGTGCAATTTTGTATAACCCAGCATCTGTAGTTCAATAAATTGGATCGCCATGCAAGGGCCTTGCTATGGCGTCGGTCCTCCACCTGAATGCGCTGCACTCCTGTCATTTTGTGCCTGTGGTCTTGACGGCATCCTACAATGCTTTTGCCATGGTTTCCTCTTCATTTGTCACCAAGTCATTTCAGGGGGAGGTGACGGTAGACAGTCGTTGTCGGAATGACAGATCACAGGTCGGCGTCATGGGATCAGATCTCAGACCTGCTCAGAAGTAAACCGGCAGGAATGTGTCTGGCTGGCCGCTTTGCACGGTAAGACGTTGCTGTTGGCAAAGCATTAGTCTCCATAATCCGGCAGCGGGGTGGTGCTTGAATAGAACACCACAGCAGCCCAGGTCCTTAGATTTTATAGAAGACAGCCATTGAATCGCTGGCAGGTCCCCCGTTTCATCTCAGGCTCTTGTCTTTCGGTGGAAGTCGTTTTGAGACTCGTACAGCAGAGATGTTGACGTGGGACATTTGAAACCTGCTACCAGATGCCTGACATCTCACACCATCTACAACAGGACATTGTCTATATGGAACATTCCAGATCTTGCCTGTTCATACCGTTTCTGTCATGTAGCCCGACATGGGCTCCTGCCCGTTACTTCCTGAGTGCATGCTGAGGTATGGTACTTCATGCATGTCTACGGAGACTAAATATCGGACTGTGGTTCACACACTTAACAAGGCCTTGTGGTGACGAATCAGGTTCGACCTCCCACTGGTGTAACGGTTCTACCTCTCTGGTACGTAGTACGGCAGCACACAGTGAACTCATAAGCTGCTTTAGGCCTCTGATGTGGAATCAACAGCTTGACCACAGAACGGACGTGTCCATCCGGGATAGGAGAAAGCAGCAGTCAGTCAGCGGAACTGAGTCATTTAGGGCCAATCGTTGAACTCCCTAGGAGTGGGAATTGAGCAGTTTTAAGCGAAGAAAGCATGCAATGGGTTAAAAGGTAACTTACTAGCAGGTTACCTGCTGGACTGATATTAATTAGGTGGGTGTAATAGATGTAACACACTCACAGAGGGGATTTTAGTAGGGTATATAGGGTGTGGCCAATGTTTCACATAGAATCTGAGACATGGCACTGCCATATTCGGATGTTTAAATGTTGACGTAGGGATCAGCCCAAGTAGTTTAACAGCTGATTTATCAAACGAGAGACCAGGTTTTCAGTGAGGCATAGCTAATGAAGTTAAAACCCACACCTAGAAAAGTAAATTCAAATGTTGGATGGATTTATTAGAGTTACTTTTTCTACAATGTTTTTAGTCCCACACATTTGTGTAGGTGACACGCATGTGTGAAAGCTGACCGATGTAAGCAGCATCTGTTCTAAGTCCAGAGCAATGGTCGTTCAGTTAAGTTTCTGCTTATACTCATACTGGAGAATACAATGGGAAACGAATAGCCTGGACCCCTGGGGAGAGGATTGTTTTTTTGTATCACATCCACAAAAACCACACAATGTGATTTATTATTGGAATACGTATACTCCTTGAGTATCCACCCTGGCCCACCCACCATGTTTTAATACGATTTTTTATACTTAACTTTCATTTTTCTTTCAACGGTTATTAAAAAATGCCACAAGAGGCGTTATGTTCTAGATGAAAACATTTTTTTGAAAACTTGCCTGGCTACAATCCAAATGGCTGCCTGTTTACTATACAGTGTAGTGGCCTTGGCAAGAACCCTGTGGAGTCAGCATGGGCCAAACGAGTGCACTAGATAGAAGTGACAGGATGCCATTTGGAATCTTGGAGTTTCACGTACTAAAAACGGTCTCGGAGGCAGATCTGTTCTGAAAGCAATCGTTAATGGGATTGGTTGATTCAATGGAGAGGGCGGAGCTCTCATTTCAAATGGCTGAACCGTCTAACAGTAAATATGGGCGGGCACGCTTTTTCTTGTCCATAACCCTAACTGTTTTAAACTTATACTTAAACAAATTTCATTCAGAGTTTGGACATTAGCTTTAGTCCTATTAAGTAAAAGTACAAATAAGGTTAACTTCTGCCTTATATATATTATACATAATATATGTTTGAAGTAGCTGGGACACCGACTATATGGACTTCTCCAGCTTCCCCAAGGTGTGGTCATTCAATGTTGTCTGGACGTTTTGTCTCAGTATCACACAATTCTTGGACAGATCATACACAGTGGTGCTATTCTGGGCCTTCAGGAAACCCTGTGGGCTGATATAGGACTTCCTGTCCTTCAACTTGCAGGAAAATATCATAAACGCTGATGCCACATTGACCTGACCTTACAATCTATTTGAGAGGGACCGATAATTACTTCCTTCCTGACCACATGACCAAACATCATGGAGGGATTGTTATGCTTATAGATTTGTATTTAATAATGATGTTATGACAAAAATGATGACATGATGTTAGGACATGTTTACACACCTCTGTGGATTAAACGTTGACGTGGCTCCACCCTCTTTTTTGGTGACACTGAAGACAACCAATTGAAATCTGTAATTGTAGGTGGAGATTTTTCATGACCAGTCTTTATTTAAATGTTCAGCACGCTGTTGATAAAGAGACTTTGTGATTACATAAATACAATGATAGAAACCAAATGACATAGGCCTACTGCATGTTCATGTTACATTGGCATTTTAAGAATGCTTTAAAAGGATACAATGGTATATAATATTGACTATAAGGGCCGGATATTCAAACACAGATTAGGCCAAGTCTTGATTTCTTTCGGTCGGCGATTAACATGTTCGATTATCTTTGTCAAAGAAACCGGCACTAAAGCTTTAATAATGACCATGAAAGGTGTAAACATTTACTTTTTGCTACCCGAGGGTGGCGCTGTAGTAATGTAGGATAGTGAATGGATAACAGCAACTCTTCACATCTTGGTGGGTGCTTTGGTGTCAGCCTGAGTGCGAGACCAAAGTAATCGAAACGATCAGAAACTGTTAATATATACTAACATACACCGGTTTATCCGTCAAAAAAAACTATGGCTTCCTTTTTATTACAAAAGTGTGTCTCTTAGGAATAGAATATTGGCCATTGTAGGGGAATATTGGTTTTTATTGACTTCTCGACACTCGATTGTAATTCCTTGTGGAGCGGGAACCAAAAGCTACAGAAGCTACAGAAGCTACAGGCTAGCTGGATTAGCTTGCGTGGAGCTTGCCTGCTGTCATGGACTGGTAAATGCTGTTTATGCTTACAGTATATATTTATATATAACAGCATTAATTACAGGGAGTCGGTCGAAAATATATTCAAGCCGTGTTTACAATTGTAACTGCAACATAGAAAAAGGCTGCTAGATTTGTAAAGACATGTGTTGTTAGCTAACCATAACTAGCTAGCTAGCTAACTGTTGTTAACAATTTGCTTGAACTTGTCTTGTACTGACGTACATATTGTCTCTTACACGTATTTAGTCCTAAACTGCCTGCATATTAGGGTATTTCCACCTCAATTTTAATAACCATGTCTGTGCATGAGTAAAGAAGTTTAAAAAAACGATTTCTGTTAAATGGGAGGTTGACTATGTACCTGGATCAGAGCTGATCAGGTGTCGCTGTATCGTTGAAAAAGGCCGAAATGACACTATACTGACCTCATCCATTTAGGGGTCAGAATGAGCTGCTGTCGCCTATCGTACGGGATGCAGAAGTGACCAGAGCTGCACGGCGAAAGAAAAAGGCTCAATTCAACTGTATCCTTATTGGACGCTTGAGACTAGTGAAATGTGTACTATTTGATCTGTGTGGATTGTAACGATGGACGGCCGCGTTATATCACTGACAATGTTCATGAGTAGGTTTTCTATCTGGGACAATGCTTTTATTTACATGGTGTCGAGGTAAACGTGCAAGTATTTTATTCCCTGACCATTATTCTTCAGTCCCATCTCCTCGTGATGAATCTCCAAGTGCCTCGACAACACCTGCCCGTTCTCTGCACCACCAAACCCCGGGCTCCCTCCTGAAACATTCCTGTAAGTCTGTCAGTGCAACTGGTTACCCTGTGTCATGGTTGTAGATCACAAGGACTCCATTTATTCTAGTTGAAAATGTGTTTGTACACTTCCTACTTCTCAACAGCCCCTGGACCTAACATGCAGTGCTTTGCTCTCTGTCTCTCTAGTCACTCCAAAGACCAGTGGTCGGAATCCAGATGTGTCGGCCATCTTGGCGAGTGTGGGCAGGACGCCTTGTTTCATGAACACTCCTCGGCCCCCCATGGGTAGCATGAGCATGGTAAGAGCCTACCAGCCCCCCATCCACCAGCCTTCTGTGAAGACGGAGGGTTTCCGAATTCTCCCACGGGTGGACACATCCAGAGGAGTCACGACTCAAATCATATTTTATTTTGATCGTGCAATGTGTTGGGGGGAAAAAAATAATTTATATTCTAAATGTTATACCTGAAATATGTCCTTCATTTAGACAGAGGACACTTACTTTGGGTGACGTCTTCATAAAGTAGAAAGTGGTTAGAACATAAACTGGGTTGGAATCCAAATCTCACTGGATCTCTTCCCAGAACCTGGACGACAGTGATTGGACCACTGGCCTGTACCCGTCTCCTCTATACGGGCTGGGCCTGGGGGAAAACAGTTTCACAGACGACCTCAACATGAGCTCTGTGATGCTGAAGGAGGAAGACCCTGGAGAGGCTGGTGAGATGATGATGATATTGATGATGACATTGGGGGAAATCTACATATTTTCTATATGCAGATTTCCCTGTAATTGCAGGATGTTTTTTCTTAACTCTAGCACAGAATTACAAAAAATATTTTCATGAATTAGTGATTTTGTATTTAGACTAGTGCATTGAAATGTATGCTGGCCAGACTTCCCTATTTAATTGGTTGATGATAAGCTATCACATTCAAACAAGTGCATAGTGTGTTGGACCTTGTGGTCCCGGTCGGAGACTAGGACCACCAACCATAACATCACCCTGACACGACTGTCTCCTCCCCCCTCTCCTCCTCCCCCCGGCCCCCTGCAGCGTCTGGCAGCCTGTTCCCTGACTTCCTCCAGTCGTACCTCAGACACTCAACCAGCGCCGTCTTTGACCTCCTAGAGGAGTACGAGGCCATCTGCCAGGATAAGGTACTGATCTCCCACTTCACCTTAGGCAGGCTTGGGGGGGAGATGTTGTTTGTCAGTATGTGTGTGTCTGTTGGTGTGTATGTGCTAACCTGGGATGTTTTATTGAACCTTCTGTGCGTTCCTGTCCTAGGTAGGCATGCTCCAGAGGATGGTCTCCAGGGCAACGCCTGGGCAACAGAAGTCCTCTAAAACGGCAGGAATGAGGTGGCTCCTCCAGCAGGAGATGGTCACCTGGCGCCTAATCACCTCCCTGTACAGGTCAGAATATCATCACGCTGTCTTCATTCTGTCTTCCCCTCCCTCTTTTCCTGGGTGGGGTCGGCCTGTGGTCATTGAACAGGAATGGGGTTGTTATGAAGACACACATGGTTTTACTTTGCCCCCCCCCCTCAGGGACAGGATCCAGACCGAACTGGAGGATGACATCATGATGGATGTGGCTGTGAGTACACTTCTGATGTCATCTGGCAATTTCAAGTGTTTCTAGTATCAGCGGGTGTTTGTGACCTAATCCCCTCACCTCTCACCCCAGGCACTAAATGCTAGTGAGAAGAATGTGATGGAACAGCTTTTCCAAAGAGACGCAGTAGTCCGGCAAAGTCAGGTTTGAATACTACCCCCTTTACGCCATCCACCTTCACACTAACAGACAGACAGACAGACACACACACACACACACACACACAGACACACACATCCACCTACCTCCTCCACACTATCTTTTGATCCCGAACTCTCTCAGTTGGTTGTAGATTGGCTGGAGAGTATTGCCAAAGATGAGATTGGAGATTTCTCTGACAACATTGAGTATTACGCCAAGTCTGTTTATTGGTAAGCAATTAACAAGATTCACATCATAATTTGTTTAATGCTTTCCCAGAATGGATTAGGAACTTTTTCGGGGCTAATATTGTGCTTGTCCACCAGGGAGAACACTCTACACGCTCTGAAACTGAGAAGAAACACAGACAATTCTGGATTCAACATTCCCCTGGTTACAGAGCTGGTAGGTCTCTCCCATGCTCTTTTCTCTCTCCTGCAGACACACACACACACAGTCACTAACTTACTCAAACACTCACAGGACATCTCCTAACACACCCTGGCACACACTCATTCTTTTTGTTGTTCTTCCAGCGTGCGATCAATGTCGACATGCAAAACATCTTAGTCTTAAACATAACCAATACTGAGCTTTCAATCTGTCTCCAACACAATACAAACCTTGGAAATGAAAAAATGCTTTGTGAATGACTGAGTAAAGTAGATGTTCCTTTGCTTTCTACTGGGTGGTGCCAAACTGAAACTACAGGTATTAAACACGTTTTTGTGTGTGTGTGTGTGTGTGTGTGTGTCCAGGACCCTGATGCCCCCATCAGACAAAGACGTCCGTTGGCAGATCTGGACCGGGAGGATGACGCCCGCCTGCTGAAGTACCTGTTTACGCTGATCCGGGCCGGAATGAGTGACGAGGTGAGGCCTGCTGTCGACCGGTGGGGCCCTGCTGTCGCCCGGTGGGGCCCTGCTGTTGCCCGGTGGGGCCCTGCTGTTGCCCGGTGGGGCCCTGCTGTTGCCCGGTGGGGCCCTGCTGTTGCCCGGTGGGGCCCTGCTGTTGCCCGGTGGGGCCCTGCTGTTCCCCTGTCTAGGGATACACCTCTGGCTGGAGATGACCTTCTGCTGAGGGTATGTTGACATACAGTCAGAATGTAATTTTGTGTGTGTTTAGGCCCAGAGGCTGTGTAAGCGCTGTGGACAGGCCTGGAGAGCAGCTACTCTGGAAGGATGGAAGCTGTATCACGACCCCAACATTACAGGAGGTCAGTCCTCAACCACACACTACCTGGCACGACTGTGTGTGGTCAGTATGTTGACCTGATGTGTGTGTGTGTCCAGTTGGTGCAGAGCTCCTCCCAGTTGAAGGGAACCCCCAGCGGGGTGTGTGGAAGGTGTGCTGCTGGAGGATGGCTGAAGATGAGCAGTTCAACAGATATGAGAGGGCCATCTACGCTGTTCTGAGTGGAAACCTGAAACGGGTACACAACTGTGTGTGTGTGTGATATCTAATGGTGTATTGACACAGACCGTACAGCACTAAGCATCATAGTGATCTCATATTTAAGAATAATGGTCACATAAAACCAGATGATAGAACACAGATGTGTCTCTTCAACCCTTATTTATGTCCCCTTGAGGTTTTTAAGGACTTGACTATGGGGTTAACGGCTTTTATATAATCAATATTTCGCTGCTTTCCTCTAGGTGCTTCCAGTGTGTGAGTCCTGGGAGGACAGTGTCTGGGCTTATTTCAGGGTGCTGGTGGACTCTCTAGTAGAGCAGGAGGTGATCAGGTCTTCTGGGATGGACAGTGAGGAACTGGATGAGCTGCCCAGAGAGTACCTAGAGACCAAGTGCGTCTCAACTCTAGATCGTAGTATTGACTCGTGAAATGTTGAACTGTGACTTTATGTTTTGTCGGACGGCCGTATTTTTTCTACCAAATGATTGAGGTCTGCCAGTGGCTTGTGTGTTAACACTTGTTATTTCTGTCCAGTTGGACCCTGGAGAAGGTGTTTGAAGAGCTGCAAGCGACGGAGTCTAAGGTAGGCAGCTCTGTGTCCACCTTTTGACTATGTTAGTGCTTCTTAAGGGTTGTCAACTGAACATCCATTGTCCTTTTCTTTCTTCTCAACAGAGAGTTTTGGAGGAGACTAAGGAGCATTATCACATCATACAGACATTTGTCATCCTAGGAGACCTTGATGGTGTGTGTGTGTGTGTGTGTTATTTTGTTAACAGCCTCCAGGGCTGCTGGGGCCCTCAGTGTTGGCTTTCAACTGGTACCAAACAGCACATTTTTCCCTTGTATGTGTTTGTCAAAACCTTTGGAATTCTGGGCCTAGGAAAACATTTATAAAGATAAAGCATTGTATTGTTCAAATTTACATTTCACACTCTTTCCATGTTTGTTTAGATTCTCTTGAGTGACCCTGTGTGTGTAATTTGTTTTTACTCAATGCCGGATGTGTTCTCACAGTGTTCTGCCAAATGTACCATTATTTATTTTGTCTTGTCTGTCTTAGGTCTCCTTGAGGAGTTCAGTAATTGGTTGATTAAGACTCCAGCTCTTCCATCTCACCTGCTCCGCTTCATGACTCACCTGGTGCTATTCTACAATAGTTTAGGTCTGCAGCTTAAGGTATTCTGTTTACACACACACACACACACACACACACTTTGTGGTAGATTTTCAGTTCATATACATGTTTAGAAAAAGTAGTTTGCTTACATAATTCGGTTGTTACAGTATTTGTTTACATTTGGATATATATCTGTTAAACTTCATATCATTTTAGTATAATTAGTTATGAACACACAAGGTATTTTGGTGAACTTAGGAGAAGGAACAGACATCTCCTGTGGCACCCCTCCACCATACATTCCAATGTTCCAAGGACAAAGCAAATAGTTTAGGTGTGATAAACCTGGGTGTGATATTGGATCCTGCCTGGGTGGGGTTAACTGATAAGGATGACCAGGAACATATCATTGGTCATTGAGGGTATTAAAGCGGTTGAGGCCATGAAACTGGGTCTTCTGCTTTGACTAGCGCGGGTCACATGCAGGAGGGCATATTGCTGTGGGGTTGTGAAGCAATATTAATGTAAATAAACCATCTGAAAAGGTAATCCGTTCGACTCGTGTATTTCACTCATTTTCTCTACCATAACTTGTGTATATATATAATATACACATATATATAATATACACATATATATATATGAGGAGCTATCACAGGATTTGCTGAAGGCCTGCATCTGTTGGTATTCTTTCTTCCAGGAGGAGGTGTCAGTGGAGGTCCTGAAGGCCTACATCTCTCTGCTGATGAAGGAGAAGCAGCTGGACCTGATAGCGTTCTACGTCAGCCACCTGCCATCAGACCTGGCCACCTCACAGTACGCTCACTTCCTGGAGGGGGTCAGCGAGTCTGAGCAGAGACAGCGGTGTTTGGAGCTGGCTCGGGAGGCTGGTCAGTGACTCAGAAACACACACACACACACAACTGTTCCATCTCTTGGTTATGCAGCAAATAGCATAAAGAAATGGAACATGTCTCTCACGCCCTTTGACTTCTTGGATATTATACCTGAATGTCATTTAATATGGTTCTGTTGTGGTCACTATACCTATACTATACATGTCATTTAATATGGTTCCGTTGTGGTCACTATACCTGAATGTCATTTAATATGGTTCTGTTGTGGTCACTATACCTGAATGTCATTTAATATGGTTCTGTTGTGGTCACTATACCTATACTATACATGTCATTTAATATGGTTCCGTTGTGGTCACTATACCTGAATGTCATTTAATATGGTTCTGTTGTGGTCACTATACCTGACTGTTTGTTAATAGGGTTCTTTTGTGGTCACTCAACTTGACTGTTAATATGGTTTGTTGTGTTCAGGTCTGGATGTTGCAGCGGTCACTAAGATGGTGGTGGAGAACATCAGAGAACGGGACCCAGAGGAGTTTGCTCATCATGACCTCACTCCAGCGCTGGATACTGGCACCTCGCCGGTACATAACACAGACACATTGTGCCTTTGCACACACAAATTTAACGTGATTGGCATATCATTGCACACACACACACCATGCCATGTTAACTCACCTACCATTTTCCCAACAGGAGGACCAGAGGAAGATCGATGTGATTGATTGGCTGGTGTTTGACTCCGCCCAGAGAGCTGAGGCCATGAAACAGAGCAACGCCATCATGAGGAAGTTCATTGGTGCGTTTTACATCATCATCAGACATAACTCCACCTTTTTTTTGACTGCATAAGATAATCACATTTCTACTACTGTTTCATCCATTTCAGCCTGCAAAAAGCATGATGCAGCCAAGGAAGTGTTTGCTAAGGTACCAGATGACTCCGTGAGAGAGATATACCGCCAGTGGGAGGAGCATGGACTGGACACGCCCCTTCCCGCAGAGGATGAGAACGCCATCAGGGAACACCTGTGTATTCGTGCCTACCTGGTGAGAGGACACGTCTCTGCTGTGGTCGGCTTTCTTTACTCTAATTGGATGTGTTAGAAAGGACTCCTCAACGTGTGTGTGTGTTGCTGTTTCAGGAGGCTCATGAGGCGTTTAACGAGTGGTTCAAGCACATGAACTCCCCCCCTCAGAAGCCTAGCCTGCCGCCACAAGCCAAGTTCACTGAGACGGTGGCTTTTGAGATGAAGGAGAAGGAGTACCAGGTACATTCTATACCAGGGGTGTGCAAATGCTGTTTAGTGAAGTAAATACGGTACGCAGACCAACCGGATTTGACCTGTTTCCCTGGTGTAGATGGAGCATGAAAACTGGAGTGGCCGTCTGGACGTTCTGACCGAGGACATTAAGGAGAGGATCTACAATGTCTTGCTGTTTGTGGACGGAGGATGGATGGTTGATGTCAGAGAGGTGTGTGTGTGTGTACAGTGCATTGTGATTTTTTTTTTACTCATTTGAGTCATTGCTGCCTTTTAAAATGTAGTCATAAAATGGTTTTCATTTGGTTTTTGATTACATTTCGCCCGGATCCACCTTTTTCCAGGATGCGGAGGAGGACTCTGAACGTAGCCACCAGATGGCGATGTTGCGGAGGCTGTGTCTGCCAATGGTGACTTTCCTGTTGCTGACGGTTCTGCAGAGAACAGAACGCCATCAGGAGAGCCTCCGAATGGCAGATATCATTGCCTCCGACCAACACAGGCTCTACGAGGTCTGTGGTGTCATTAAGGAAATATGTGCCTAGCCTGTTAATCAAATGAGGCTCTGGTTAGCCTGTCGTTCTTGTGTGATGGTTTTGCCTAGTTTACTTGACATGTCATAACATCGCTCTCTTCGTGTCTCCATTCCACCTTTCTTCGTTACCATGTTCGATCTGTTAACTACCACCTGATGTTCTGCATTCTTTCAGGTGTTTTCCAAGGATGAGCTGAGGAAGTTCCTCCAGAAGATTAGGGAGTCCTCTCTTCTCCTGTTGGATAAGGGTCTGGACCCACTGGGCTATGAGATCCAACCTTGAATGAAATTCCAGCATTGGCCTGAATTTATTTCAATATTTTTGTATTGTTTCTGTAGCCAAATGTAATTAATAGATGGATTTTTTTGCTCAATTTATACAATAAAATAGATTGTCTGAGGTATTGTGGTTGTTTTTTGTCTCGTTCATACACTGGTTTTTACATGGTTTTAAATCAATGCCTTTTGAACGGGCATTCCACTGCAGGTGGCACGGTTTTTGTTCCCCCTTAAATAAGTGGAGGCGGACGGTATCCCACGTGTCCACCTGATGGCGCTAGAGGACATTAACGCGGCTGCGTCCCCACTTCTCAGAATACGGAAGAAAAACGTTCGAGCCGCTTTATCTGACGTCACTCAACACTCGTGTACAGACTCAACTCCAGCCCGTGTGCGATTGAAAAGTATTAAAGCGTCGCACAATTAAGCACCGCTTTATGCGCAGGTCGGAAGCTCTCTAGAATGTAGAGGCTTTGTGTGTAGAGGTTTTGAAAGGGTTTGACTAGTGAAACATGCTCGTTCTGGTCAGCCGGTAGGGACGATTTACCACCGCGACTTTTGTTGATGCGTGGCAGAAGGTAGACATTTTTGCTTCATTCTGGGGAGTTTAAATTAGCAAGTAGTAGCCAGCTACACCTTGTATACGCCTATAGTTAGCTTTGACTGGATCCGGTGGGATATATAGCCATGGCTACAAGACTTTCTGACCTTTTCTCTAACAGTCGCCTTGTTATTGGATTATTTGCCAACTTGCTGTCATCGATATGCATCGTTTTCCTCAACAAATGGATCTATGTTCACTATGGCTTCCCAAACATGACCCTGACGCTGATTCATTTCGTGGTGACATGGCTTGGACTGTGGGTATGCCAGAGGATGGACATATTTGCGCCTAAGAGTCTACAGCCCACCAAAATCATCTGGCTGGCACTTAGCTTCTGTGGCTTTGTTGCATTCACCAATCTGTCCCTACAAAACAACACCATTGGCACCTACCAGCTCGCCAAAGCGATGACCACGCCTGTGATCATTGTCATACAGACTATGTATTACAAGAAGACCTTCTCCACGAAGATCAAGTTAACATTGGTACTTATGGGGGATTCCAGTTGCATTCCTGTAGCCAGTCTACAGTCCAGTCTGGCCATACGTTATGTGGTCTTGAATTTGTTACCATTGTAACTGTATAGTCACGTTGTCTTCAACAGGGATCTATCTCAGTGGCACATTGACACGTGATTCCGAGGGCCAGGTTATAGTCTGTGTGCCATGTCATTTGTCAAGTGTTTTTCTAAGCATGTATAAATATACTTTGTAGTAGTGACACTGTTTACCTTTTCCTCTGTTTTCCCAAATAAACCGTTATTTTACAATTGCACAGGTGCCCATAACATTAGGGGTGATTCTGAACTCCTACTTTGACGTGAGGTTCAATCTGCTGGGAATAGTCTTTGCCACACTAGGAGTTTTTGTGACCTCGCTCTACCAAGTGGTATGTATCAATGCTTTTGTGTAAGTCCAAAAATGTCACCCTATTCGCCAAAGGGCAATGGTCAAACTAGTGCACTACGTAGGTAATACCATGCCATTTAGGGTGCAGACATACATGTACAGCACCTGGATTGCAGTAGATCGGTGAACCGTGAGTCAGCATGGACATACCTTCTGTATACTATAGAGAAGTGTTATTGGGCTTCCAGGACATGGCCGTATCAAAATGAGCATTGTTATTATCCAGCTGTTCTCAAATGCTGGTTTAGAAACACCGGTTTAGAAACATAGGTGAATTTAACGGTCCAATACTTGACCACTAATGTCTCCCCTCTCTCCCCACCTCCCTCCTGTCTCTCGTCGTTTTCTCCTCTCTCACACACACGGTACACCCTCTGCTTGGTCGCTCTCAGTGGGTCGGTGCGAAGCAGCATGAGCTTCAGGTGAACTCGATGCAGCTGCTCTACTACCAGGCACCCATGTCCTCTGCCTTTCTCCTCACCCTCGTACCCTTCTTCGAACCACTCTCCGGGGAAGGCGGCATCTTTGGACCCTGGTCCTTCCCAGCGCTGGTGAGAGAGCTAGAGATGTCCCGCTCTCGGTTGACGTCTGCGTTAGATTTTGCAGAAGCCGATGTATTTATGTCCAATGGAGAGGTTTTCTGTATGTTTGTGTTTCTCTGCGGTGCCTTAAGCTTTCAGACAGTTTGGACAGCATCTTCCGGCCGGACGGAATTCTTTGGCTATCGATGGAGTTCGGTTTTTAGATGCTATATCACGTTTCATGTGTAAAATGCTTCGCTCCACTGCCTCCAATTGATACACTGCAGACCTGACTTTGAAATAGTTCTTCACAGCCAACACTTTTGATTGACTAGGCATGAATATTCCCAAACAACAAAGCAGCATGTGCTTCTTTTTGCGTCACAGTTCACAGCGCACATCGACTAATCAATTTCAACTTTTTCGGATCAAAGCACAATCGGTCAGAAAGTCTGTCACAATTGTCTGTTTTTATTGCTTCCGATTATCTCCTTGAGTTATCTGCTATACGGGGAGTCCTGTGATGGATATTTGTTTTCTTCGATAATTCAGACTTCTATAACGGTAACTCCGTCAGCTCGATGAACTAACTCTGATGAGTCACGTAACAAGCAGACAAACCTGTCAGGGTTATCTAAAAGCACATCATAACTTGTTCTGCTCATTGTGACTGGCCAAAACCCAACAAGTGCCGTCCGATTGAAGGACCTTTCAAAACTGTTATTTTGACCCCTAAGGCCCACAAGTCTCCACTTCCATCCCTTTGGACAGGAACTGGTCACAACAAAAAAGGGAACAACGTCACTTTTGTTGTTTGGATGGTGTTCTATTATGCTGTTGATCTGTTATCTGTCCCTCCAGGCCATATGGACGCAGAATGCAAATATTGTGCTAATGCTAACGATTTATTTGATCTGTCTCTTAATCCTGTAGAAATGATAGCTGTAAATAATGGATAATGCTAACATGTTGCAGTATTACCTCAGCAGGCACATTGATGCTATTTGTGTATATATATAACACCATGCTAATGTTATTGCACCTCTGTCCCACCAGGCAATGGTGACGCTATCTGGCCTCATTGCCTTTCTGGTCAACCTGTCCATCTACTGGATCATAGGAAACACATCTGCTGTGACGTATCCTTCTTCTCTGGCAAATGTCACGGGTCAACCACAGGGCTGTCTCATAATGTTAATTAATTTTCAAGTCTTTGTAAGGTGCTTTATGCTGTCACAGAAGTGTTTGTTTCTGCTTTGTGTCCTTAACCATGTGCTCCTACAGCTACAACATGTTTGGCCACTTCAAATTCTGCATTACCTTGATAGGTGGCTATGTTCTCTTCCAAGACCCCCTCTCTCTGAACCAGGGCGTGGGTATATTGTGTACCCTCACCGGCATTCTGTCCTACACTCACTTTAAACTGGCGGAGCAGGAAGAGGGAAAGAGCAGGTTGGTACAGAGGCCGTGACAACCCTGCTATCTCATTGGCTGTTAAACAAGTCATTGGTTGAATTTGTAGAGTTATACAGTTATAAAATGATTGTTGACTCCAAGGGAACTGGAAGTGCCCGGACAGACAGAAAAAGGAAGAGTTGTGACATGAAACCGGGGAACTGATGCTCTGTAAAAAGAAGAATGTGATGAAATCAGTAATAATTGTGAAGAAAATATTGCTAGTATTTTTGCCGGTACAATGAAAGAAAATGTCCAAATGCTGAAGATTTTTTTTTATTATTTAATGTTTTTTTTCATACTCTGATCTCCAATAAATATTATTTTATTGAATGATATTTAGTTGTTTCTTTGCAAAAATTCTAAAATAACTATCATTCACTATTCAAAGCAATAGTAAGGTTATTAGAGTTTTCATTGAGCACTTTTATGTCAACGATTGATTGTACAAATTAATATTTCCTAGATAAAACATTAACATTGAACTAAAAAATATTTTAAACTTGATAGCAGACACTTGCACTCAAAAGGCTGAATAAAACATATTGTAACAGGCTAATAGCTGTGACACCCGAGAGACAGGAGCACATGCAGTGTAAACCTTTCCCATCACAAGCCGCTTACCGTGAAGTACAGTAACAGAAGGCTGGAGTAGAGCGGGGCCAGGGAATTCAGCAATACAGAACACTATTGACATTTAATTATATCCTTTTAGCGGACAACGATTCAAATGGAAATGTAGCCCACATAACCAATCAGATAGGACATGAAATCGTGTCAGTGTCCACTTTACAAATTCTATTTCCAGCGTTCAGGGCATATTTCTTACTTGAATACACCCGCGGTGTGTAAGTGTACGACTCAGTCTCTGTCCACAGAGCAGCCGTTGTGCCTGCCGTGCCGAACAGTCTAGTAGTGTGTGCACTCCCAACCACCGGAGGCCAACAAAAACCCCAATATCGGGCGTGACTACCTTTTTATTGTGCACTACTTAAATAGAGCACGTATTTAGGGAATAGTTTGCCGTTTGGTATTATTTTCCAGATCCAGTTAACACTAAAGGAGTGTGTGTGGTTTTCACTGGATATTTATAATTATTCGACATTTCCCTGATTATGTGTCAAATCAGTGAAAGGCTTGTTGTGGGATTATATATTTTTGTATAGTTTCTATTTGTCTTTTCCATCAAACCCATTCACATGTAATGTAAATAAATAATTTGGTTGTCTAATTCTACTGTATAAGAATATCATTAGAGATTAGGGGGCAAGTGAGCCATTTGACTTTAAATACTTTTTATCTTTTATATTTCCATTAGTATTAATCCCACATTATGTAAATCACCTTAGTCATTGCAGTTCTTTTTATTTGAATTTAGCATTGCTTTATAGCACATGCCCTAACATGTTGCGGATCTGAAAGAACATGTTGGTTTAAAATAACAGCTGAGTCATTCCTTTAGCCCTTCTTGGAATTAGAGAGTCAGGAGCAGACAGGAAAATATGCAAACAATGTCTGGAGACCTAAAACATCAAAATAAAAAGGTTCTATGAAAAGAAAGGTTTTGCCAGAGAATCTCTCAGATGCACTAATGAAATTAATCAACAAAGATATTTTCGTTTGAATCTTGTCCATCAACAAAGACATTTAAATCTGTCAATTGGTTGTTTAATACTTTATTAATAAGTGGTTCATAAGCCTTTCATTTTACAAGGTTTGGTTCAGGATTTATTTATGACGAAAGGCTGTCACAAAAGTAATTTGTCTCAATTACACTTATGGCTTTTTTCTTTTTAGATCCTCAAAACCAAAAGACTGACATCTTGACACTGTGGCAGCAGTGTAGATGATGAAGTGCTAATCTCTAGTGCATGTCTGAGCATCACACCTGAACTTTGTTCCTGATGGAGTCTTAGTTATTTTATCTTGGTTAAATGTGATCTGAAAGGTAACATAGATCTTCAACTAGCTCTTGTAGGTTTGCATAACAATATAGATGATTAGGACTCAGATAATATATAGTTGCTGTGATTGACATGACAGAAACAAACACACTTATCTCTGTGAGACAGCAATGATTTCACAATGAGCAACAACATGAAACTAACAATGTGACACACAATCAATGGGTCAATTGACATGTAAAGGGATTTACCCATGTTGTGGAATATATATAATTAATGAATAAATTAATTGAAAACGTATTTACTCGGTTATCTGGTTGATGATCAATTACTTTCGGCCCTTTCATGAAAGGGCAAGATGATCAGAGAGAGTGCATTAAATCAATCAAAACCAATCATGACTGAGCTTATATTACTCGGCATCACGACCCTGGCTTCAGAACCTTGAAGAGCCCCCAGATGTAGGTATACCAGAGAGATAAATTATAGTAAAACTGAAAACATTTTTTAAAATCCTGATTAGTTGCAGGTATCTTTAGCCAACCGGACGAATCGTTAATCGGAGTGTACTTCTTATCAACCGCCATCAGGGGCGACCTATGTAACGTTCGTTCACCACGCTAGTACCAGGATCTGTATTGGGACTGTGAAAGTAAGTGAAACCAAAATGATGTGCTAAAAATCTAAGTAACTGTTGATTTGAAGGTTTAAACCCGGGTTGCCGTGCGTTCTATGTTAGTACACTGGTATGTTTACACATTTGCGTGTAATGTGTACTACACATTCATTAGCTAGCTGCCTGGCTTGTGGCTGCATAAACGTGATAGCTTTAGCTACCAGGCCTCATCCTCGAGCTTTCCTGGTTGTGGAACGCGGACACGTGGCACATAACGCGGGGTAGGTGGATGTCAACATCACGGTGTCTTGGTAGAGAACTAGTCAAACGTACAAAACACAAAGGTGTAAGGTAAATATATAAAGTGTTACTAATTCTGTGCATAATTAAAAGTGCAGGACAGCTAGAAATAGTTAGGTAATAGTAATGATATTCTGTAACGTTACATATAAATACACAGTTACTAGTCAGTTGATTGCTAAATAAGTTCTTCGTGCATCAATATGATTTTGGCGGTGGACGTTGTAAACGTTTGTTAGTTAATATAAATGCAATACAATATAGTCGTTACCGGCAATTTCTCACGCATTGTTTATTTTTAAATGAATTGGCGATATATCTTCTACATTAAGTTGAACAGCATCTCCCATGACGACTGATGTCGTTACATCAAATATGGCTATATCAGTATTAACAAACAGTTCAGTTTTAATCCCGTAGACCACTGCTGACTGTGACAAATCATTACTTTTAACTTTGTAGCTCATTGTATATCCAACTAGAAAAAAATCCAGTGACAACACGTGTCTATCATGTCCAAATGGTCAAGCATTTGCACCTGTCAAATAACCAAACTCTTTGTTCGTTTTTAAAAACCAATAAGAGAGCGGGACACCTACTAGCCCTGTGCTTGTCAGTCAACATGATGACCATGATTATAACACGGGCAGGGCTGCGAACTGGGACATGCCCGGACATATTCGACTCAGACCGCCAGCTCAGCGCTTACTTTGCGGTCTGGCCGATGGGGGGCGCTGTGTGTTAGTCATGCTTTTAGACGGGTGATGTCTGACAAGTCCCGTGCGCAATATGTTTGTAGTAAAAGCAGGATACGACTGCAGCTGTGCTAGTCCTGACATGTCCCTCCAAACTTATTTAAATCCGGGGGAGACGCTCAAGTGTTTCCTACAGCTAGAGACCAGCTAGAGAAGGGAGCTGAAGCACTTTATGTACAGAGGATGAGAGGTGTAATATTGCGGTGTAAATAAAAGAGTTCGACACAGTTTATAACTATTTATTTATAGGTAAGGCTTTTTTTCAAATATTGATATGAAATGTAATGGAAAGGCATGGCATGTTTAGAATTTGACTTTTTATATTTTCCATTCAACAGATAAAATACAGAATGGCTGAGAATTGTTTAAGTAGTTCGCATATGAATACCGTTGACAATGAGAAACTTGTAAGTATTAACTTGTATAACTTTCTCCTTTACATTTTACAAATTTGTTTGTAATTTTGTTTAATCTAAAATAATGTTCCGGTTATTCTCTATTACTTTTCCAGGTACGACCCAATGACAAATTGCACAATATTTTACTTGAGGCAGGTGCAGTAAAACAGATTCTTACCATGAAAGAGGTAAGTAGACCAGTCTTGACAGCTGTCTTGCGTTGTCTCTGTTGGATACTAGATTGCCACCAATAGTCTCTGGTGTTTAAACATCAATATTCATTTTATGAAGCAGACAGACAATATGTTTTAGATCCAGTGTGAATAACGTAGACTTTTGAAATTTTTTGTTAAGTAAATATTTGCAGAGTTACACAGAATCAGATCATGTTTAGTCCTACACTACCAACCTTCATGGAGAGGAGTATCACTACATTTTCTAATTAGCACTGGTATATTAGTTGTTTAGGTGTTGTCTCAACTCTGGTTTCTCCTGAATCAAAAGAAAGTTACTTTAGTGTGACTATTTATTGCCGTTTCAGTCATTTATATACAGCATTACAGTCACTTAGATGTATATAACCCCAGATCATGTTTTAGTGACATCAGTTGAATGCACTGATTGTCAAGTTCTCTGGATTACAGTATTTGCAAAATTGCTGCAATGCCAGTGCCTTAAAATTGCGTTATTTTGTTGAACATCAACAATTAACTATGATTGGTTGTTAGGTGGCCTTTGGAACATGTCTACATGTCTGTACAGCCTCAGGGACACGTCAGTGTTATCTGCCGGAGAGGAAGTATATTTTGACTCACAATGTGGTTGGTCTCAGGCATTTGTATTAACTCAATAATGTGGTAGGAAATGTTCTCTGGAATCTCTAACTAGTCTGTGAGTCATCATTTAGCGCCTTCCGCTTTGTGTTGTTCTACATGCACAGTGTTTAAGCTAAAGACCACAATAGTGCCTACACAATGGTGCCTAAGCTTTTGTCTTATAGTAAATTAGTATATATATATATATATAGTAAATAGTATAGTAAATTGCCAATTCTTGATTGTGGGTTTTGCTGGTTCCACGCTGATGTCCCTTTAAGCTTTAATGTGGAAGAATCAATTCCTTTATGGCAGTGATCATGAGTCTTGATTAATGAACTGTAGAGAAATGGAATGTAGTCACTGCTGTTATCACTTTTGCCTGTCTGTTTTGTATCTTA
>CM055734.1:5428000-5563669 GCA_029465975.1 Dallia pectoralis
CCAAGATGGCTGTTGCCGTCACGCCAGCGCCCAAGATGGCCGTTGCCGTCACGCCAGCGCCCAAGATGGCCGCCGCCGTCACGCCAGCGCCCAAGATGGCCCCCGTCACGCCAGCGCCCAAGATGGCTGCCGCCGTCACGCCAGCGCCCACGATGGCTCCGCCGTCACGCCAGCGCCCAAGATGGCTGCCGCCCCGCCAGCGTCCACGATGGCTCCCGCCGTCCGCCAGCGCCCAAGATGGCTGCCGCCGTCTCGCCAGCGCCCACGATGGCTGCCGCCGTCCGCCAGCGCCCAAGATGGCTGCCGCCGCCGTCCAAGATGGCGCCAGCGCCCACGATGGCTGCCGCCGTCACGCCAGCGCCCAAGATGGCTGCCGCCGTCACGCCAGCGCCCAAGATGGCTGCCGCCGTCACGCCAGCGCCCAAGATGGCTGCCGCCGTCACGCCAGCGCCCACGATGGCTGCCGCCACGCCAGCGCCCACGATGGCCCCGCCGCCACGCCAGCGCCCGATGGCCGCCGCCCGCCAGCGCCACGATGGCCGCCGCCACGCCGCGCTCACGATGGCCGCCGCCACGCGCGACGCTCACGATGGCCGCCGCCACGCGCGCTCACGATGGCCGCCGCCACGCTGGCGCTCACGATGGCCGCCGCCACGCGACGCTCACGATGGCCGCCGCCACGCGCGCGCTCACGATGGCCGCCGCCACGCGACGCTCACGATGGCCGCCGCCACGACGACGCTCACGATGGCCGCCGCCACGCGACGCTCACGATGGCCGCCGCCACGCGCTGCGCTCACGATGGCCGCCGCCACGCGGCGCTCACGATGGCCGCCGCCACGCGCGCTCACGATGGCCGCCGCCACGCGGCGCTCACGATGGCCGCCGCCACGACGACGCTCACGATGGCCGCCGCCACGCGACGCTCACGATGGCCGCCGCCACGCGACGCTCACGATGGCCGCCGCCACGCGCTCACGATGGCCGCCGCCACGCGCGCTCACGATGGCGCCGCCACGACGCTCACGATGGCCGCCGCCACGCTGGCGCTCACGATGGCCGCCGCCACGCTCACGATGGCCGCCGCCACGCGCTCACGATGGCCGCCGCCACGCGCGCTCACGATGGCCGCCGCCACGCTGGCGCTCACGATGGCCGCCGCCACGGCGCTCACGATGGCCGCCGCCACGCGGCGCTCACGATGGCCGCCGCCACGCGCGCTCACGATGGCGCCGCCACGCGCTCACGATGGCCGCCGCCACGCTGACGCTCACGATGGCCGCCGCCACGCGCTGGCGCTCACGATGGCCGCCGCCACGCGCGCTCACGATGGCCGCCGCCACGCTGCGCTCACGATGGCCGCCGCCACGCGGCGCTCACGATGGCCGCCGCCACGCGACGCTCACGATGGCCGCCGCCACGCGGCGCTCACGATGGCCGCCGCCACGCTGGCGCTCACGATGGCCGCCGCCACGCTGACGCTCACGATGGCCGCCGCCACGACGCGCTCACGATGGCCGCCGCCACGACGCGCTCACGATGGCCGCCGCCACGCGCGCTCACGATGGCCGCCGCCACGCGACGCTCACGATGGCCGCCGCCACGCGACGCTCACGATGGCCGCCGCCACGCGCGCTCACGATGGCCGCCGCCACGACGCTCACGATGGCCGCCGCCACGCGCGACGCTCACGATGGCCGCCGCCACGCGACGCTCACGATGGCCGCCGCCACGGCGCCGCCACGATGGCCGCCGCCACGACGCTCACGATGGCCGCCGCCACGCGCTGGCGCTCACGACGCCACGATGGCCGCCGCCACGACGGCGCTCACGATGGCCGCCGCCACGGCGCGCTCACGATGGCCGCCGCCACGCATCGCTCACGATGGCCGCCGCCACGGCATCGCTCACGATGGCCGCCGCCACGGCATCGCGCTCACGATGGCCGCCGCCACGCTCGCTCACGATGGCCGCCGCCACGGCATCGCTCACGATGGCCGCCGCCACGGCATCGCTCACGATGGCCGCCGCCACGGCATCGCTCACGATGGCCGCCGCCACGGCACGCCGCTCACGATGGCCGCCGCCACGACTCGCTCACGATGGCCGCCGCCACGACTACGCTCACGATGGCCGCCGCCACGCTCGCTCACGATGGCCGCCGCCACGACTCGCTCACGATGGCCGCCGCCACGACTCGCTCACGATGGCCGCCGCCACGGCACGCTCACGATGGCCGCCGCCACGCCGCTCAAGATGGAGGTCGCCACGCCGCTCAAGATGGCGGTTTCTATGCCGCTCAAGCTGGCAGTCGGCCACTAAGGCCCATTAAGGGCCAGACCCGGACATTCCCCTGTTGGGACTGACCCTTTGGGGTGGACTGTTGGTTCTCTCCTGTTGCTCCTTGTTGTTTTTTTTTTGTTATCTTTCGGCTATCTGGGGAGCTAGCCTTTTGGTGGGGGATACTGTCACGAGTGGTTAGGGGGCGTTGCTGCACTGTTTGTATTTCATTGAAGCACTTCCTGGGTTTTGGTTTATTAGTCACGGCTGTTTTCATTCAGTCATTAGTCCGGGCTATAAAGGGGATCTAGGATTATTCACAGTTGCTTAGCATTGTTTGTTCTATGTCACAGTTATATGAGGGTGAGTGTTATATATTCAGAAAGACTAACTGGAGGTTGAATGTTGTGTAAGTCGCTATATATGCGCACTATTATTTCTATTTCACAGTTTAGTTCTTTTTTCGCCGTACTCGGTTTGGTTTATATTTGATTATATAAATAAACCTTATTTAAACGGATTACTGGACTCTGCACATGGCTTTCACCACACTACGCCGTTCGATTCGTGACAGGTCTCTGTTTTAGCTTCCTTGCTGTGGGCATGTTCTCTGACTTCAAATGGCAAACGACTACCCCACGCACGCTTTGTTCACTTACAAAATAATTTGCATATCCAAACAATGCACTGTATAACCAATACCTTTTCTTTAGGTGACACATCTTAAGAGATAAGCTCAAAAGTGTAATGACATTTGACATTTTTCCTCATGATTGATAATCTTGTATTGTGAATTGACGAGCCTACTGCACATCCCAACTGGGCTTCAGTAACCTTTGAAAGAGCCCTGAAGTGAGGTAACTCTGTGACAAGTTTTAGCTAGCAGTCAAGGACAAACTAAGTAACTTATTGGTCATTGAGGTGACCGAAAACCCAATGGCCACAAACAGATCTTAAAAGCATCTCCACAGAAATCTCTGCATCACAAACGGGGCATTATGGCAGAGTAGGCCTGAGTGGAAAGAATTCTCATCTGGATAGCACCTTCATTACAGTTAAGCATGGTGGAGGGAGCATCATGCCATGGGAATGCTTTTCCACGAGAAAGACTTGATGACTGGAAAATGTTGAGGGATGGATACACAGAGCAAAATACAGATGTACTTACAAAAAAACAAGCAAGGTCCATGAATAACAGCAGGACTTGGGTAAAGATTCCTCTTTCAGCATGACAACAATAGAAAGCACACAACCAACATGACATGGAGCGTTGGACTCCCTGAGTGGCCCAGCCAAAGCCCAGACATAAAATCCATTGAAGATATTTGGGAAGAGCTGAATGTCACACTTTTCACTAGAATCCCAAGGACACTGATCAAATCTATTTAAACGAGTAATGTAATAAATAAAGATAATTTCCCGCTTTGTATCACTGACCTGCTTACCTGTGCCTTGCCACACCCACTGGTGAGTCCTCTAAATTATGTTTACTGTCCAGGTTCTAAATGTGCTGCTTTAGGGTAATGTGCAACTTACTCGAAAACGAAGAAAAGCCCGCTGGTGACCATGATGAGGACCAGGGTGAGGTAGAAGACCCCGGACTGTTTCGCCATCATGACCCTTCCATTACAGTAGAATCTATTTCTGCCAGGGAAGATCTGCCACTTCCTCTGAGGAGTCCTCTTCTTCTTGTGACTCAAAGTCTCCATAGGCGACGAGTTACGCGTGCAGATCTGATTATACTGGAATTCTCGCACCGGCTCATCAAGTCCCAGATGCATCTGTATATAGTGTACCTTTCTCAGTTATACCAAGGACCTTGTGAAAGAAATGTGACTAATGATAATCCGGGTGGTTGTTCCAAATACACTCATGTGTCACAGAGGTGATGCAACGCTGTCAGTGCTGGAAAATAGGGCCATTACTGTACACATTGCAGTACTCAAATTGCTACGGATTATTATTCAGAGAAAAAAACATACTTTTGCAACAAGGTCCCACTTTCTGAAAAACATCGTCCTCGTCCGTTTTCCCACTATGTCTGAAAAAACAAGCAATCACTCCCTCAGTTGTTTAAATAGCATTTCCATTGTTTTTATAAATCCGTATAGCCGGCACTATAGCCAAAACGACTGGTGTTACGGGCTAGTCATGTAAACATAGTGCAATAAAAAGCGATAAACTCAATAGATAAACCGTTCTTTGAGTGTCGTTAAAATACATTTGAAACCGTAATTTAAAATTGAAAGATCAGGAGACGTCTTAACCAATCAATTAGACACTAAAACTCCATACAGAAAAATTGCAAAAATTCCAACAGACATATCCGCAAAATAAAACAGGAGCATTTCACTGCAGAAAGCGTCGGTTGGGTTTCTACAGGCGACAGCTCTGGTTGCAGACCGCGCATGCGTGTCCGCGCTCTTCGTCGGATGGAAGCAAATGTATATCACACATTCCAACAGTTCCCTCGACTCGGTGAATTAATGACTTCATAGTTCTGTTGTGGAAACCAACAATCGGATGTCCCTGGCCTAAAAAATGTGATCATTTGTATCTCCACCAGCAGCAGCACCACCACGCCAGCTCTGCACTTACATTCACGTCTCAGCTGCACCGTGGGTATGTGCTTATGTGACGCCAGCCACAATAAAGGTTCAGCCTTGAATTGCAGTTCGCTCTATGAAGCCCAGTATTTAATGTACAAAAACAAACTGTTAAATGGTGCCAAACGTGGGCAACAAAGCAGCTGCCAAAAAATGACAGCGCGATAATTTAAGACAAAAGTTGATTGAATTATGATATATATATTGTTCATTTTCATTCTGAATCCAGGATACTAAATTAAATGTCTGAAATAACGAGGTTTATTTTCTGCATAGCTTTATTGACCATTGATTTATTTTGCAACCAGCGAAACACTCAAATTATGAACCAACTGCAAGATAAGACCAAAGTGATTTTAACAAAGAGCACCATCTTATTGGCAGGGAGCCTTAAAAAACATCGGTATTAACGAGCAAAGAAAATAACCTTTGCTGACCTTTCGAGACGACATTAACAATCAATCAATTAAAATGTATTTAATAAAGCCCGTTAGAAAACAAAGTTGTCAAAAACATTGCAATTTAAACTTTTATTTTGAAGATCAAAACCAAACGTATTTGAGCTTTTGGTACCGTAAAATGAACTCGCGCACAACTTAGTTAACTACCAATACGTGCACGCGCCTGCATAACCATTAGGGTACGAACAACACTGCAGTTGCAACGCACTGTATTGTACATGGAGTATATATCTATAATGTAATAATATATATCTTCTAAATCCAAACACACACCGTCTGTTCAACCGCTTAGCATTGAGTTCATTTCAAAATGGGTTTGGTTTCTTAGAAGTTAATAAGGTTAGTGGAGGATTGGTCCTTGTTGTGTGCCAAAAAGAACTGGCGTAACACAACCATTATTGTCTTTTGGTGCGATCAAGTGTGATTCGGTAGTGTAATTTCTACTGGATAAGCGTTTTCTGCTTGAAATCTTCAAACGTCAATATCTTTCATTGTACTAGAGTTGTATGCAACTAATTTTGCGCATATACTTCATGTACACAGCTACTTCAGATGGAACCTTTTGAGTTGAGCGGAGATGTTTCCACCGGAATTCTTTAAGCGACGGACAAAGACAAAATGTCACCTGAGAAAGAAGGCACACGTTTGAATGTCACTACTGAAGTTATGACAGAAAATAATGACAAAGTACAACTTATGAAAGGCAAGCGAGTGTTTAGTTTGAATACATTTTTACTGTTTGGACTGATAAATATTATAATGTCAGTGTATGCATTGTAAATAAACGACTAATGTGTTAGCATTCGCAACTGTCTTTAACCTGACAGACTCAATCCCTGAACATGTTTGAGTTGAAATAATACATTTACACACACGACATTTATGTGACTTCTTAACTAAGTCTCATTTACTCTTTTTAGGAGCCGCTTTCCTGACTACTGTCGCCTCTGCTGGAATGTTAGCGGGTTTCGGCTCCACTTTAGCATTGGTTAAAAAAAGGAGTCCAGGGTGGTTTTTCAAGGTATTTCAAAGCTAAAATTGATGCACATCATAAGTTACACCTTAAAAAAAGACATGCATGCCCGTTAGAGATAAATACTCATCATACTGGGATACATGAACAAAACTAACATGTACTGTGTAACATCTTAAATATATTGTATTGGTACTTTGGACCCAATGAAAGGCGAGCACCAGCATGTTATGGCGTGCACCAGCATGTTATGGCACAGCACAGAAAGTAGTGTGCCTGTTCTGCTTGGTTGCTGCTTCCAAGCGTCTGTTCGTACATAATAGCTACATTGGTGAAAACGATGGGATATATGATAGTATCCACGTTGGAAGTGTTGTGTCGTGTCATTGCCATTAGAGCTCATCAGCCATTAGAGCTCATCAGCCTTGTCAGAGTGCATCAGACAAGGCAGCCCTGTCCAGCATCTGACCCTCCGTCAGTATGAAGCAACCAGAATTTGAACTTTTGGCCACAATGACAAAGCTGTACTTAAAGGCTGTTTGTTGATTGGGACCCATTTCGGAGGCAGGTTGTATGTAAAACCTGACATTGGAGGGACACAAGTTGCCCCCCCATTTTTTTATATAGAGGCCGTACAGATTAGTGGTGCATTGTGGGCGCTTTTTGCAGACACCAATTAAGACTAGTCTAGGACAAAATAATCAGAGTCAATGGAGACTAGGTTTAACATGTGTCTGTAATTGGTCCTACATGGGGACCTGGCTGCCATCAAAAGTCGTGCACTTATGAGAAGTCTGCCATATGGGATTCTGGCTAAGGGCAAACAAGCGATCTCGGAAACAGACGTAATCGCTAACATTATTAGCCCCTTAATGTAATAATTTCCATGTTTTTTTAAGTGGCATTAGATGAGCTATTTTTAGAGTTTAGCGAGGGCAGTACAGTTGGACCTAGGGGACCAGCAGGCCGTCTGAGACACTGTGGTTGTGTAGGCTTGTCAGTTTGCATCAACCTCAAATACTGACCAATCGCCTTAGCCTATCCTTAGTGTTGTGTAAGGCGTTATCCACATCACCTCTTTCCTACAAAACAGTATTTCACAAGTTGCTTTTCTGCTTTATTTTTTTAGACTGTTTTTTTCTGGGTGTTTTCCGCTGCACACATTTGAGTGACTTGGTTTCACTCTCAGAAAAAAGTAAGCTGTAGCCATCTATTGCCACCTAGCCAGCCAGACAGACACATTCCTGGCAACACGCTAAATGTCATATAACAACTTTAGCTTGCATGCTTGGCAGAGATTGTATTTACCAAGTTTGCCTCTATTTGTTTTAATAATAGTCTACAAAATAAATAACAAAGGCACGTTTATGCTGCCCTGTCCAGCTAAAATATACACCCTGATAATGACACCCTGATAATGACACCCTGATAATGACACCCTGATAATGACACCATGATAATGTCACCCTGATAATGTCAGCCTGATAATGACACCCTGATAATTTACCAAACATAGTTAAGCCCATCAGGATGACGCGGCTGCACCATCAACAGTTTAGTTGTTTGGTACCTGCATAAAGGGCTTTAGAACTGTAGAACCATCCTAATAGTGGTCCGCTGTAGATCGAGAAACGTTCCTCTAGCAGCTTGCCCACGTGTTATGTGAATGTAAGGTTTATAGCTATCGTGTGTGTGTTTTCACCAGGGAACCATGGCCACGGCTGCAGTACCTGAGACGGGGGCGTCCCTAGCTCTCCGGGCTCTCGGCTGGGGCTCTCTTTACGCTTGGTGTGGAGTTGGCCTGCTTAGCCTGGCAGTCTGGAAAGCCATGGGGGTCCACAGCGTAAGTATTGACGACCCCAAGCAATCTCAATCACTTATTAATAATACATCTTTGACCTTGATCAATGGTTTGAGGATATTTCTCCAGTCATCAAAATGAGTGTTTGTCCAGCATTAATCATTCAGTTCTAAATGCTATTTTAAGATCCACAGGCCACCGCGCAAGTGACTCGTCGACGTCAACAGACTCATGCATTATACAGAATGTCCACATTAGGCATCCACATTTCACCTATACATTTACCATGTCAACCGTCTCAACAGCTAACAGAATTCAGGCAGAAGATGCAGACCGTCTTCCCGGCTATACCCCAAAGCGAGGAGAGCCCAGGCAACTCGCTGGAATGGGACTCCATCTTCACGTCTAAAGAGGACTGAGGGAAACGACGGAGCTAGCCTTCGCTCTCTGGTCGAGGGCAGCTTCTAAACCGCTGTGGAATGGGCTCTGAGCTGAGAATGAACAGCCTCTCAGGAGCGGTGGCGCCGCCCACTGGCTGTGGGTTGGGGGTTCTTGGTCTCGCCCAGTTCCTCGACGAGACTACCTGCCTGAAGAGCAGGAACGCCCAGGCTATTGTGACAGGGTGTCATGGGCAACATCCCTAGAACTATGTGCCATTTCAGCGTTTAAGCTCACGAAAGTAATGTCTTCTACTAGTACATTTATCTTCATATGCCGTTCTGTATGTGCTATTGAGCACTGAGCTGTCTGGATCTGCCAGAGTGGTTTTGTTTTTTTTGCTTTATGCATAACTTTGGGGCCAAAATGACAGCGGGCTGCGTTCATCAGGGAGTGTGGCGCTGTGCCAACCTGAACGTCTAAAATGTCAGCAGTAAGCCGTTGGAGGAGATCATCTAGGAGTTCACGCTGCTGCGACGAACACTCAAGCTGGTACAAACAAGACAGGAATGGCATTCAGATATCTGTGTGACACGTCAACTGTAGAGATCTTATGACTGACTGCCATTTGTTATTAAGGCCACGAGATGAATTGTCTTTCAGATCTGGTTTTCTCAAGAGTCTATCAAGATTTAATTATTACTTGTTTTTGCCCTGCGAAACGTTAAAACATCAAATGAGTCTGGGGTTTTGAAAAACAGCAAAGGCTTTACGAGAAGTCTGGTTTCTCGTAAACAGGCAGAACAATCTTCCACTGTTGCGACCATTTCTAAATGTTTGCCGTCAGCTATTCACATGAGACAAATGTCAAAGCTAGAACAGACACATTAGTTGACCCTTACTGTGTAAGTTCTCCCGCATGAACGTCATCATTATTGTCTTGGTGAAACGGCTGCACTGTGTTTTTGTAAACATCCGTGACCTAAAGCAGCGTACGTATGAAAACAGCCGGGTCAGCAGTCACAAGATAAAAGAAACAGCAGTGAACTCTGCATCACACGTCTACATAACAGGATCATCTGCAGCTATGTTTGTTGTTGTTAATATTCGTATTTCATGTCTGCTGTTCTAAATAAACTCATACCTTCCTTTAGATTGTGTCCCATTGTATACATGTCATTCACAATCCGCTTGTATCTATAGCTACAAAGTCCTCATTTAAATGCAAAAGCAGATCATAGGCTTTGCAGCTTTTAAAGACAATTTTCAATATAGCCAACATGTTACCTATGAGTGGACTCCCCAAAATGCTTATTTTATTTATGCTTATGTAGCCTTCACACACGGATTGTCCAGTAAATACAAACTACTTTCCTGGCTCTTTGAAAACGTTTACAGTCATATTATTTTCAAATGTGGAATGCTACAGTGATTTTTCCACCACATTCACCGGTTTACAGTTTCTGGACCAAAAAAGTCAAAACAGAATTCACAGTGCTTAACCAGATTTTTACATTTATTCTTAAGACGTGGAACATAAAGCTTAACGTTTTTATACTGAAGCAATGTTCATCAAATGAAAGGGGGAGAACTACGATGTATGTAGAGATTTATTCTTTTTTTTTTTACATTTGTTAACTGTCAATCGGACATGATTTGTAACAATGTTATTCTGTAATACAGTTTTGCCCATCATCTGTTAACTAGCGGACTGTACAATCTAAACAAGTTTGTCTCATAACCAAAACTAGAGGTTGTCTGAAGAGGCCCAGACTCGTCCCACCATTTCATTTACAGACCTGTGTCACAGAACATAATTCATTTTTTTATACATAAAATGACATTTTAACCTCTTTAAAGCGAGTAACTATTCATTATTCAAATCTGGAGTAATAATAATTATAACAGTCATTATAATTATCAACTACCATCACTCGTCTATACCACAGAAGAAACCAAATGGGCCTGTCTGAATGTACAGCGTCTATATACAAATGGGCCCACAGATAAAGAGGAAAAGATTAGACGGGTTGACAGAGGTCAGGTTCCTTTAGCAGTTTAACTGTGTTGTTATGGTTATGGTCACCAAGAAGTAGGATGAATAATGACTTCTGTCTACTTCAAATAGGTTATATTATGCAATACCTCTGGTCAGTTTCCTGTGGTCAAAAGTAAATTTGGACCTCGGCCCAACCCCGTGACAAGCCAACTAATTCCCATTGCACAATAGGTAATTTCTTTAAGGATACACAATGTACTGTATATTCAGAGTGAAGTCAGTGTTTTTTTTCTTTTCAATACATGAGAAGAGTCTATCTACAACATGATTCACCATTTAAATAAGTCCACTTCCCCAAGAAAAATAACCAACAGAAAGCCCCCACACAGACAAACAGCCACACACAATTACAAAACCATTTTTTAAGAGCAAGAGACCCCAAAACTAAACTACCATCTCCGTCATCGAGGTGCCAACTTTGGTTAAAACGATACCAAAAACTGAATGAAAACAATAGAAAACAATTTAAAATACCAAGTATTAAATATTTGTATTAAAATTATTTAAAAATCCCCAAATGAAGGTTGTGAATGGAGCAGAGGAGCTATATAATTTCTATATATATTTGTATGCAAAACATTTTTTTATGCGTGTTCTTTTATTTAAATAAAAATATAATACCGCACATACCCATGTGTTTGGGTTCAACGAGCCCCGCCCCTCCCCTAGAAACCCCGGCCCTCTTTCCGGCCTTGTGTTGGTCACGACGAGCGGCCAATCTTAAACAGTACTTCACACATGATGGCCGCCACGGCCGAGCTCAGCACAGAGGACAGAGAGATCTCCAGGAGACGGCCCTCGTAGAGCACAAACTCTGTCCGGTTCTCCTCCACCTTGGCCAGGGCCAGCAGGGCCTTGGCAGCCCGGCACATCATGTTGACACTGGGCGGTTCGTGGTGGGGTGCCGGGTGGAGCAGGCTGTGGGACGCCTGTTGGTACTGTGCCATGGCCACGCAGTCCTCCAGGAAGCCGATTAGTGTCCCGACGCTGCCCTTCTGCAGGGCGACGGCGCGCGCGGCGCTCGGGTCCCCCTGGGCCAGGTTAGAGAGCACTGCCACCGCCATCTCCCGGCACACCTGGGACTGCCGCTCACCCACGTGGCGCACCAGGGTGGCGTAGAGCTTCTCCTGGCGGCTGAACGGCGGCGTGGCCAGCAGCAGGTCCACGTTGTTGTCCTGGATGCTCAGCTTGCACAGGCACTCCAGCACCAGCCTCTGGGGGGTCAGCGGGGAGGAGCTGCCGGCCGTAGTGAAGGGGTCCTGCGCCTCGGCGGACGGGCACACCATCCAGTGGAGCAGGCCGTCCAGGACGGGCAGGCAGATGCTCTCCGGGTAGATGGACAGGTCCAGTTGACCACAGATGTTAGCCAGGGTGACCAGAGTGTTTTCCCTCAGCGCCGAGAGGCAGTCCCACCACCACTGGTCTCTGCTGCAGGCCAGGCTCTGCTCTTCCTCCCTCTGGTAGCTGGGCGTCTTCCTCTTCCTCCGCGGGTGCTGGTGGTGCAGCAGGACCAGCCGTCCCAGTATCAGCACCAGGCCCGGGTGACGGGACATGTCAGCGTCGTTCCCTGGGATGAAGGAGAGGCCGCGGACGACGTTGGAGACGCAGATGCACCGGCGGGCCATGGCGTCCTGCCAGGACTCGGCTGTAGAGAGGGGTGCCTCGTCCCAGCAGCGTGGCTCGTCCTCCAGCGCAGTGAAGATCGGGCTCTGGGTCCGCTCCGTCAGGCGGCCCGGCTCGTCCTCGTTGGTCCCAGCCTCCACCGTGACCCCCTCCCCCACCCTCTCCTCAGTCTTTCCCTGGTCCCCAAACCTGATCACCCACTGATCGTCCTCTGGCCTCTCTTCCTCCTCCCTCCTCCTCTCGCCAGTGTTGGCCTCTGGACCACGGCCCTCCATGTGGGTCTGGATGTGGGCTGATGAGTCCCCTCCTCCGGCCTTCCAGTGCAGCAGGCCGGAGGTGAAGCCCCTGGCCAGACTAAGGCCCTGACGCTCCTGCACCTGGTCCTCCTCGGCATCCTTCTCCTCCACCTTAACAGGCAGCTTGTCATACTTGCTGGCCTGTTTGGGTCTGGGCTCTGAGGGCAGCGGGGGCAGGGTGGGTTTAGACTGCTCAGTGGCGGCCCTGTCTTCATCCTCCACCCTCTCCCCCTCCACCGTCTCCTCTTTCACCGTGACCTCCATTGGTTTCACCTCCTCTGTGATCACCTCCGTGCTGATGTTGTCTGTAGGCATTTCTGGAGCAGTCTCTTCTGACCTGCCACCTCCCTGCTCTTCTTCTGATTGGCAGTTGAGCTCTAAAAGGACAGGCCCCTCTTCCTGGTCTGTGATTGGTCCAAGCAGGGTCCTTTGGCCCTCAGTGCCCACTTCATACTCGTCAAGGATCCCAAAAATGTCAATCAGACACCGGCGGAAGTACTCCACAATGAGCTCCAGGAAACCGGGCAACTGGGAAAACAGAGGCAAACGTGTTACGACATTAGTTTGTGTAGGGGTATTTGTGCCTGTTTAGTTAATTGTTGGGAGATGCAGGATTGGTTTAGTCAGTGTTTTGGATCCTGGACATGTGTTAATATCGTCACATTCGTATTCCTGATAGCATTGGTTTAATCACAACTCAACACCTTCAATAATAATTACATTTACAACAAATCCATGAGTCCGATGTGTCCCTTCACACATTACCACAGTTTTCAAATAAATTATCCAGCCAACCAAAAGTGCACTTGATTCAGTGATTGAGTGTGTTTAATTATCAGCAGCATCCACTGACCTACATAAGACTGATTAGAGACAGATTTATGTGTCTGATATAGACTGGTTACATTTTAAGGTGAGCAAAACTCCCAAAATGACAGTAGTTCTACAATATCAGTATCTGAAGGTGTGATTTGTAACCTCCCACAACACACACACTAAGACACACAAACTCTGTGTTTAGAGGGACCGGATTCTTACTGGACCATTTAAAAACAAAAATCAAAATCATAACCTGAATTGTCTCGACATCAGTTGTGGTACTATTAAATATATCTGAAAATCATATTTGGCACATCCTTACTGATTAACTCTGGACGTCATATTTGGCACATCCTTACTGATTAACTCTGGACGCCATATTTGGCACATCCTTACTGATCCACTCTGGACGCCATATTTGGCACATCCTTACTGATTAACTCTGGACGTCATATTTGGCACATCCTTACTGATCAACTCTGGACGTCATATTTGGCACATCCTTACTGATTAACTCTGGGTGTCATATTTGGCACATCCTTACCGATCCACTCCGGACACCATATTTGGCACATCCTTACTGATTAACTCCGGACACCATATTTGGCACATCCTTACTGATTAACTCCGGACACCATATTTGGCACATCCTTACTGATTAACTCCGGACACCATATTTGGCACATCCTTACTGATTAACTCCGGACACCATATTTGGCACATCCTTACTGATTAACTCCGGACACCATATTTGGCACATCCTTACTGATTAACTCCGGACATCATATTTGGCACATCCTTACTGATCCACTCCGGACACCATATTTGGCACATCCTTACTGATTAACTCCGGACACCATATTTGGCACATCCTTACTGATCCACTCCGGACACCATATTTGGCACATCCTTACTGATTAACTCTGGACGTCATATTTGGCACATCCTTACTGATCAACTCTGGACGTCATATTTGGCACATCCTTACTGATTAACTCTGGGTGTCATATTTGGCACATCCTTACCGATCCACTCCGGACACCATATTTGGCACATCCTTACTGATTAACTCCGGACACCATATTTGGCACATCCTTACTGATTAACTCCGGACACCATATTTGGCACATCCTTACTGATTAACTCCGGACACCATATTTGGCACATCCTTACTGATTAACTCCGGACACCATATTTGGCACATCCTTACTGATTAACTCCGGACACCATATTTGGCACATCCTTACTGATTAACTCCGGACATCATATTTGGCACATCCTTACTGATCCACTCCGGACACCATATTTGGCACATCCTTACTGATTAACTCCGGACACCATATTTGGCACATCCTTACTGATCCACTCCGGACACCATATTTGGCACATCCTTACTGATTAACTCCGGACATCATATTTGGCACATCCTTACTGATCCACTCCGGACACCATATTTGGCACATCCTTACTGATTAACTCCGGACACCATATTTGGCACATCCTTACTGATCCACTCCGGACACCATATTTGGCACATCCTTACTGATTAACTCTGGACGTCATATTTGGCACATCCTTACTGATCAACTCTGGACGTCATATTTGGCACATCCTTACTGATTAACTCTGGGTGTCATATTTGGCACATCCTTACCGATCCACTCCGGACACCATATTTGGCACATCCTTACTGATTAACTCCGGACACCATATTTGGCACATCCTTACTGATTAACTCCGGACACCATATTTGGCACATCCTTACTGATTAACTCCGGACACCATATTTGGCACATCCTTACTGATTAACTCCGGACACCATATTTGGCACATCCTTACTGATTAACTCCGGACACCATATTTGGCACATCCTTACTGATTAACTCCGGACATCATATTTGGCACATCCTTACTGATCCACTCCGGACACCATATTTGGCACATCCTTACTGATTAACTCCGGACACCATATTTGGCACATCCTTACTGATCCACTCCGGACACCATATTTGGCACATCCTTACTGATTAACTCCGGACACCATATTTGGCACATCCTTACTGATTAACTCCGGACACCATATTTGGCACATCCTTACTGATTAACTCCGGACACCATATTTGGCACATCCTTTCTGATTAACTCCGGACACCATATTTGGCACATCCTTACTGATCCACTCCGGACACCATATTTGGCACATCCTTACTGATTAACTCTGGACATCATATTTGGCACATCCTTACTGATTAACTCCGGACACCATATTTGGCACATCCTTACTGATCCACTCCGGACACCATATTTGGCATATCCTTACTGATTAACTCCGGACACCATATTTGGCACATCCTTACTGATTAACTCTGGACACCATATTTGGCACATCCTTACTGATTAACTCTGGACACCATATTTGGCACATCCTTACTGATTAACTCCGGACACCATATTTGGCACATCCAGGTCATACAGATCTGTGTTGCAGCGTCTCTCACCTGTGACAGAGTGAAGGAGGACACCGTGCTGTCGTCATACAGCAGGATATTGATGGTGTCTAGTGCCCACGTGCTCTCCGCCAGCAGACCCGACTTCAGGGACATCATCACGCGCCACGCCTCCGGGGTTCCTGGTTGGGGCGAGAGGTCACAGGTCAGAGGTTACAGGGGGACACAAGGCTCTGATTAAAAGTGAGCCCACCGGGCAGCTCGTAGACCTACCGGTGTCCTTGGAGGTGAGTCTCCGTCTGGCCTTCAGCTTGGGCTGTGTGGCCTCCACAGAGCCAGATGGGAAGCTGATATCTCTGTGGAGGGGCAGCATGCTCTGTCCGGCCATCCCTACGCCTGCCATGGACCCGGACATCCCTGCCTTCTTCAGAGAGCCCATATAATGGCCCCCGTTGTTGGGGGACAGGGGCCCGGGGCCCCCCATGGCACGGGGGAAGGGCGAGGGGCTCGATGCTTGAGGGATGTGGTTGGTCATGCTGGGGTTGGACTGGTAGGAGTTGGGTGGCTGTCGGGAGGCCATAGAGGAAGATGTGGAATATGAGTGTGGGGGGTACGGCTGCTGGCGCTGGCTCGGGTGCCCGGGTGGCCATTGGCCGTCCGGGGGGGCCCCACGGCCTTCTGGGTCCTCCCCCGGACCCCGGCCCATGCCAGGGTAGGGGGGTCCCTGGCCCTGTCGACCGGGGTAGGGCCCGGGATAGCCCATGTCTGTCCTGGGGTGCCACACGTTGGCCTGGGGGCCCTCGGCAGGGACTCCAGACGGGGGCCCTCCGGTCATCATACCGTGTTGAGGGGGGCCCTGGCCGGCCCCCATGCGATCTCTGCTGTAGGGGTACGGGTACTGGCCCTGCATGGGCCGACGCTCTGGCCCCAGGTAGCCCCCCCCTCCGTACTGACCGTACATGTCAGGCTGCTGGCCCGCATACTGCTGCATATTGTAGGCCTCCCCGTCATGGCGCTTAGGGGGAGGGCCGTACATCCCCTCTGGTCCCACTGGCCTCTTATAGCCCTGACAGGACACACATTGTATATGAGATGCTGTAGTTAGTGAATCGCTAACTTTCATTGTTAATCTCTGTTTTCTTTTTGCGATGATGTTTGACCAGGTAGACGACACTTCACTGAGGTTTACATATTAGTAGGCAGCAATTGTATACTGAACTATGTGCCCTAAAATCGGTCAAGTAGTTTCAGTGGTCGTAGTACAGTGCCTTCCGGTGGTGGTCTGGCCACACTACTAGACCACTGTCAACCTCACTGTCTTCTATACAATAAGTCTAGGTCATAGGACGCCCAAGGCAGTTTATTCATACACACACTAACTGTTCTGATTGGTCCCAGACTCAGATGAATTGGGTCTGAGCCCATACCCACATGAAAAAGAAGTAAATATTTGTCATCGGCTTTGATATTGACCGGTCAGAGCTCAACCAATCGCTGACAAATAGATTTTGACTCCTTCAAACCTTCAACAACGATGGAATGACAGAGAGGCCTGTCTTCGTGGTGTATTTCTATTTACCTACCAGTAACCGTCCCCTAACAGAAACATGAGCACAGGCATTGGGTCAGGTAGCTCTGTGGCGGAAGGCCTGGACTGACCTGCTGATGAGGATACATTCCTGGCTGGTGAGAGTAGGGCTGGGGTCCGTGTTGGGGTCCGTGTTGGGGTCCGTGTTGGGGTCCGTGTTGGGGTCCGTGTTGGGGCCCGTGTTGCTGCTGGCCGTAACCCTCATGTCCATGTGGTCTGTGGAGAAGCAGGACGACACACTCAGAATGCATGTCTGTATGTTTGCAGGTCGCTAGTAGTAACTTACATATTTCCCTGATATTCTTTTTCAGTTTTTGTCACCAATTACTTTTTTTAACGCTCTATAATTTAATTGTCATAATTTTTTGCTTTAACAGAAAGAATGCAAAAATTCAATTCTTGCCAACTTAATTTCTGTCTTTTACTCTATACATTTGGTTAATTAAATGAGTATGTCAACTGAACAATCAACTAAATACATTTTGTCTGAACGGCCTCTTTCTGCACACGAGAGTATGTAAAAGCGTTAAACGGCCAGTTTATTGATATAGTAATAGTCTCGACCGTACGAAGACATCCTATCAGTCCGTCATAAATTACCGTTGATTCGGGTATCTGTTGGCAGAATACAGGCTCGGGTCTCCACTGGAAGGTCCCATATTGTTCTGACCACCAGGGGGCGCCATTCCCCCCTCCTGACCCATCACATGCTCAGGCCTAGAGTGCCAGAGAACATGACAAACGTGACCAACACAATCCCAGCAAGAACAGGAGCGGATCCAATATGGATTCCTATTTCTAAATATCAACATGTAAGAAAACATAAACGTCGCTGGACAAAGAAGAAGCATCGTAGTCAGCGCACACACACACACACACACACACACAGACACAGACACAGACACACACCCAAGGAAAACCAATGTTAGTGGGGTACACACCTCCTATCATAGCCAGGCCCGTAGGGGTACTGGGGACGTGAGCCGGGGGACATGCCCATCCCTGGCATGCCAGCCGAGGGGGCACCTCGCGGGTACATTTCCTGCATGGCACCGCCGGGCATCTGACCCGGCCCGTACGGCTCTCCGCCGCCTGGACCTGTGGAGGAAGAGGAGACGACATTCGTCAGCCTTCACCGCGGCTCGAACCCCATCGTGCACGTGTCGACTCGACATCAAGACCTTGAATAAGGGCCAAGTTAAGCCATTTCAGATGTACGAGAAAACTGAGAAACATCTTAGTTCCGCAGGAGAGGACCACGGACACAACCTTCATGTTGGATTTTAAAAGGCACGTGTAGTACATGTTTGTACCAATGGGGGGCAGCATAGACTAAGGAACACCACACACATGCAGAGATTGAATTCTAACCAGGAAACAGCTTTGAAGCGTCTTGCCACTCTTGTCTGGAACTATCGGGAGGATGCAAAAACCTCTCGGAAATCCTTTTGTGTTTTCTTGATCGTAAAAGGTTGTTCCAGAGGCAGCTCACCAGCTGTTTGTATCCTTAAATTTATAATTTAAGGGGTTTCATTAATATGGACTTATTTCTGTACAAACTGGATGAGCCGATTGGCTATGCACCAGTCTAGGAATATGCTCTGTGTTTAGCTACATTGTTAAATTTTTCCTTAAGAGCACAATAAGTGAATTCTGCATCCTGTTACAAAATTCCCCAACCCGTTTTCTCGAGCCTAATTGTGCAGAATTGTGAATTGCAGAACTTTAGGTTCAGTCTCCACCACTACACAGCTCTGGCTTGATGAAGTTAAATTAAATGTCAAATCAAGGTCTGCTCAATCACAAAATGACCATATTGGACCAAATGTAACAGTAATATAATGTTACTACAAGACAAAAATCTCATCCCACTTCTAGATGTCCGGATTTGTTGTAAAAATTGGTGCATTGTTTCTTTCTTGCTGCCACAAGTCAGCGGGAAAACTCACATAGGCGCTCTGATGTGAACATGAAGACAACCAAGCAATAACCAAGCACACTACACTGATGCGTGATACAGTTCATACAGTCCACAGGCCCACACATGCAAAACTCCAGCGGGGCTCTATCAAAAACGGCACGCGTGCGTCCAAATGGAGCTATGGATCTGGGGATCTATGGAGCCGAGGATCTGGAGATCTGAGGAGCCGTGATTTGGGAATCTGGAGATCTAAGGAGCTATGGATTTGGGGAGCAGACTCACCCTTCCTGGGTCCTCCATACAGATCCTTGTTGGTGTCGTACTGCATTCTTATGGAGGGGTCAGCTGGACCTCCGCTCGGCTGGTAGGAGCCACCAGGGGTCATGGGCCCCCGCTTGTGGAAGGCCGGGTCACTAACCTCTGAGAACGGGTCCTGGACACTAACACCAGCACTGCCCCTAAAAGACACACACACACACACACCAGAGTGAGGAAGGACAGAAGGGGATATGGTTGTTTATTGGGAGACACACACACAGCAGAGTGAGGAAGGACAGGAGGGGATATGGGTGTTTATTGGGAGACAAACACACACATACCAGAGTGAGGAAGGACAGGAGGGGATATGGGTGTTTATTGGGAGACACACACACACACACACACCAGAGTGAGGAAGGACAGGAGGGGATATGGGTGTTTATTGGGAGACACACACACACAGACACACACACACACACACACAGCAGAGTGAGGAAGGACAGGAGGGGATATGGGTGTTTACAGACACACACACACACCGTACCTGCTGCCTGGCTGGGGGGTCATGTGTCCGTGGGGTGTGGTGGCCGGTGTGGGGCGTTTCATGGCCTCGGACGTCTCAGTCATGGAACTGCTGCCAGTGGACTGGGGGGTGTGGGGACCCTGCAGAGAACCGGAAGTGGCTGGAGGGAAAAGCAGCAACATTAGCAAGGACTGAGAGGAAACGAGAGAAACCACACCCCTGCTAATGTACCAGCTGACCAACCGGAGCTTCAGAGACAGGGGACCAAGCTAGATCCTGATCATGGACAGAAGACGTGCCACCATCGCAAAGTGAAATATATCAAATAATAAACAGGAAAATGAATGCTGCTCTCCACACCTTGGAGGGACGTTTACATGTATGACTTAAAACAGAGATGCCTGGAAAAACAGACTATCATCACCAGAAAGTCGTTCTTCTATTAGGGTGTAAGTCACTTTGCCAACATAATGGCCGGCAGATGCTTTGGTTACCAAACCGTCCACACCTTCCTTCCTAAAGGCTATTTGTCCCAGTCCTTAGACAACAAACTGCCCAAATGCTGTTTTCCTTTCTCACCACAGAATTTGGATGTGATTTTGATATGAACTCTTGCTTGGCCACCTGACAACCTTTTCTTTAACCAGTCTAGGGTTCTTTCCATGTGTCTGGGGTGGTCAAATGAGACTGTGTCTAAACACCGAGTTTCCACGGAGATCTGAAGCATCTACCAATTCCCTGTAATGTTTCACACTACATTTCAGACCACAAGAACCAGACCACAACCAAACAGCGTTATCAAATTATAGCTTGTGCTATGAAAGAATGGATTAATTAATGAGAATACTTCATAAATACACTTCACATCTTTATTTGTATCTTTATAAGCTGCTGCCAGGCTAGATGACGAAAAATAACTGCCAAGTCTGCTTAGTCCAGTGGTATGTCCCAAATGGTACCCTGGTCCCTACATACTATCCTACCTCACCACAGGTCTACAGACCGACGGTCAGAAGTAGTGCACAGTCACAGTGAAGTGTGCCAGTTGGGGATGCGGATTCAAATCAGCATTTTTAAGTTCTCCCCCCGTTACATCAAAACCACTCTGCTGCTCTCCTTAATGCAAGAGAAGGATAAAATAAACATCAAACCTAAAACATCTTTAAACATTGTTGAAGCCAAAGCCGCTCAAGACATTTATAGCCCTGCCTGTCTATTATAAATCCCTGGAGAGATGTGGAGGGAGAGAGAGGGAGAGGCAGGGAGGGAGGGGAACCTGCGTGGCAGCAGCATGTGAACGTGTTTGTAAATGACAGACTGTCCACAAGGACTCCTGGTCCTGGTCCAGTGCCAGCTGAGACACCACGTGTTGGAAAAAAACAAACAATGAGTCGTTGAAGCCACATTGTGAACTCAAGTGACCCTGCTGTGCAGAAACAGACAGAGTGACAACAGGAGAAAGATACAGAGATAAGGAGAGAGAGAGAAAAACAAAAGGGGTGTGTCTGCTTCCCTGGTCAGTGTGGGAAACTAGGTCAGACTGAGGTCACAGTTGTTTATATCCCAGACAGGCACACTCCTCTACACTTCTCCCGTAATAATCTGCTCCAGGGGGAATCCCTTCCCCGCTGCCTGACAGCTCTCGCTCAACCCTTCACACAAACACACACACACACCCTCTCTCTCTCTGACATCATCAGCCATCTCGCCTGAGGGGGGAATCCTAGCGCTGGCCGACTGACAGCTCACCCCCGTACTCTATCCTCCTCCTCCCTCCCTCCGTCCGTCCGTCTCTCCCCGCCCCCCACTCCCTTGATCTCTCCCTGTCCCATTCACAGCCTCCTCATTATCGTACTCCCTCACCGCCCACCCCACCCATTCCCTTCCCTCACCGCCCACCCTCTCTCCTGCAGCCACCTGTCAGACAGGAATAAGGCCACGTGTTGGAGGTGAAGAGGCAGCCCAGCTCTGGGGGAATCGATTGATTGATTAGACATTGATTAGCTGGGGTTAGGAATTATACCCCGTTTGATTGATTAGACATTGATTAGCTGGGGTTAGGAATTATACCCCGTTTCATTGATTAGACATTGATTAGCTGGGGTTAGGAATTATACCCCGTTTTCATCAGCAGGTGGACGAACACCTCTGGCCTACAGACGTTTTACGAAAGAACATTTCTCAGCAATTGGTTGTAATATTACTAGAACCAAGCAAAGCAATGGGCGTGTGACAGATCCCCTCACATCTCAGTGCTTTAGAGAACATATACAGCCCCCTGCTGGACCTAGTGATGTGGGCCCTGTACCCCAGAGTTCCCCTGCATTTCACTCACCGGGGAAGGGGGGCTGGATCTTAGCCTGGGCCTGTTTCTTGGTTTCCCCAGGGATCTCCAGCGGTGGCTCCTCCCCCCGCTCCACGCGGCACTCGTAGGCAAACAGGTACTGGATGTACTGCTTCTTCAGGGAGCTGGCGGAGCTGCTGGACGTGCCCACGTTCAGGTGAGTGGACAGCTCGCGCCACTTCTTGTTCTTGTTCACCTGCAGGAGGAGAGGGGCACACGGCCGACAGGAGACTCCTGAGCAACCAGAGCGTGGTATGAAACCGTAGCACCAGGACAGAGCTCGGTGCCGGTCCAGAGGTGGAGGTTCACACTAGGGATGGCTCGATACCACCCATTTAGGTCCGATACAGATTACGATGCGGCAGCCGCCAATATCTGCCGATATATCAATACTAATGCGATCTTTTCCCCTCCTTTAAACAACTACGCTGTTTGTCCAAATTCCCTTTGCTTACGCTAGCCCTCTAATCTCACGTTCTACCTGGCGGTGTTCACCTGACACGTGTTGCTTGTCCCACGGCACACTTCTCTTTTGACGGCATGTCGCTCTATGCATTTACACCACAGGCCAATCGGTCGTATTAGATTAGAATTTGTTGGGCCGATATCCATTCCAGCGTTTTTGGCCAGTGTCTGACCAATTCCAATACTAAATAACAGATGGAGACTAGCCCTAACCCTAGTTCGGACACAGCTCCAGAAGACTCACCATGGCCAGGCCTCCGATCTCTCGGACACAGAGGTAGAGGCGGCACAGGTCCAGGGGCTTCTTGCCGACAGCAGGTAGCATGGGAACCGGTGTCCCCCTCTCCTCCATGAAGGACAGGTAACGGTCCACCCACACCCTCCTCTCAGGCTCCGCCCCCATCTCATACAGGATACGGATCTTCTCATTGGTCATGGTGGCCGGGCTGGGCTTCTAAAAGGGGCGGAGCAAAGGGCAGAGGGCTCCGTCAGGGTCGCCGTGGTCGACAATCATTAGACGCATGAGAGAGAGAGACGCACGGTCATGAGAGAGAGATGCACGGTCATGAGAGAGACGCACGGTCATGAGAGACGCACGGTCATGAGAGACGCACAGTCATATGAGAGACGCACGGTCATGAGAGAGACGCACGGTCATGAGAGAGAGAGAGACGCACGGTCATGAGAGAGAGCAACGCACGGTCATGAGAGAGAGCGACGCACGGTCATGAGAGAGAGACGCACGGTCATGAGAGAGCGACGCACGGTCATGAGAGAGAGCGACGCACGGTCATGAGAGAGAGCGACGCACGGTCATGAGAGAGAGACGCACGGTCATGAGAGAGAGACGCACGGTCATGAGAGAGAGATGCACGGTCATGAGAGAGACGCACGGTCATGAGAGACGCACGGTCATGAGAGACGCACAGTCATATGAGAGACGCACAGTCATGAGAGAGACGCACGGTCATGAGAGAGAGAGAGACGCACGGTCATGAGAGAGAGCAACGCACGGTCATGAGAGAGAGCGACGCACGGTCATGAGAGAGAGACGCACGGTCATGAGAGAGCGACGCACGGTCATGAGAGAGAGCGACGCACGGTCATGAGAGAGAGCGACGCACGGTCATGAGAGAGAGACGCACGGTCATGAGAGAGGCACGGTCATGAGAAAGATCATGTATGTAAAAGAACAAACATCTACATGGAGATATAGCTCATCAGTTCTGGGCTTCCCAGTGGCTTCTACTGACGAAGAGTGTGTGTGTGTGTGTGTGTGTGTGTGTGTATGTGCGTGTGTGTGCGCACGTGTGTGAAACACATAGACACGAACACAACTGGAGGACTTTCTCATTAACACACTCGAGCAGTAGCAGTAACAGTAGCAGCCGTGAAAAGCTGACACGTTTCAACCTGTTAGAGTGGAGCTGGTGTGGTTATTGGGCTGGGGTGGCGATCACCACACAGGTCCACGTACAGGGAGTAAACACGGTAGAATGGAACCCTCCGCACGCACGCACGCAGGCGCACACACACACACGCGAACACACACGCGAACACACACACACACGTCTTAATGAGAAAGCCTTGGTCGCACATCACCGCAGCCACGGCTTAAGACACAACATAGAGAACAAGGTACATTTCAAATATATATTATATATAATATATATATAAAAACATCACAAGACACAAAAGCGCGTGCGAGAATTTGAAACAGTGCTTGTGGCACTTACAGGGCTGGCTGAGGTCTTTGGCCAAGGCACAACCACACCAGGGTGGCCACTGTCCTCCTCACCCTGATACAGGGACAAACCTGCCGGGCTGGGGGACAGGGGACAGGGGGCAGGGGGCTGGGACATACACTGAGAGAGGCTGTAGCTGTCCTGTGACGGGGGGATAAGATAAGGACCATGAAAATAAAGCGCACACAGGCAGTCACAGAGACCCGCAGACACACAGTCACGCACACAGTCACGCACCCAGACACTCACACAGACAGTCACACACCCACACACACACACACACACAGCCTATCAGCTGAACCTTTCCTCAAAAATGTCCAGTCACTTTATATGACTGATGTGATGAGTCTCTGTCTGGGTGTGTGTGTGTGTGTGTCTATCCTACCAACCCTGTATGCCACGTCTGTCTCCATCCCTCTACCTTCCATCTCTGTCCCTGGTGGCGGCACACACACACACACACACACGGCAAGGTTTTTGACACCACTCCGCTGGTGTTCAGGTTTCGGAACATAAGACCAGAAACCCAAACAGGAGATTTAGCATCCCTTATTGGCATGCTCGTGCTCCTGTGTTCTCCAGAGTAGAAACGCAAAGCCATGCCAGCTACTGTGCCGGCAGCCTTTGGCGTGACGGCAGAAACGCACAAAGCAGGCAAATATAGGAGGAGTGATCATTAACTAGACAGAGAGACAGAACAGAAATAACAGAAGCCGCTCTCAGATCTGTCGGGCTGACAGACGTCTTCTGGGTTTTTTGTGATCAAGAGGTTTTCTACGGCAGCCGGTAATGAGGTGAACAGACTCGAGTCGGCGCGGTGGGGAAAAAGTTGTTCACTCTGGAAAGACACAGAGTACTAAACCAAAGCCAGCGAGAAGGGGACTTAAAAAGGGAGGGAGGGGGTGAGAGAAAACAAGACTCGGAGTGAAAAAAACAAACAGAAAGCCGCGTCTCTGACAAGAGAAACGAAAGCTCATGAGAGAGAGCACAGTGAACAGTAACAAGTTCTACGCAGTGGGTTGGAGAGGATTTATTTCGGTGTGTGTGCCCGTCTGTATCTCACATCCGAATCAGACAGGAGACAGACGCTCTCTGACAGCCAGGAGTGTGCTGGTAATGAAGAACAACTTGCTGAGAAGAGTGAGTTTGAATAGCTGAACGTCTTTTTACTATAAAATGACACGGCTATAAAGGAGCAATTATTTTGGAAACCCCACTCCCGGTCGGTAGGGAACAAGCCAGCGGTAAATACAGACTCGGCACACGTCTTCCCTACTTTAGAGAGTCTTCACAATGACTCCAAACGGGGCATGTTTTCTCTGTATTCCTTTAGGCGGCTGCTCCCTCGTTAGATGGTGCGTTTTTCCACACTCGGGTTCCTCACGAACACATAAAACATGCTTTATTAGAACATGCTTTAACAGGCACTGGCAGCAGAAGGAGAGCGGGAGGAAGAGCACGAGGAAGAGAGAGGAGCGGTAGTTCCTACCTTGGCTTTGGGTGGTGGTTCTGTGGCCGGGGCACTGCCCTCCCGGTGCTGCTCCACAGGCCTCTGTTTCGGGTCTGGGGGACACGCCCTCCCCTCTCCACCTGTCTGCATGGGCCCTGTCGGGTGGAGGGGGTGGGGGGTTAGACTCTTACTTACCGTTACAATGGGGCTTATGGCCGTCTGCATTCATTACAGGGATAAGAACATGAAACTGATTAGAGATCAGTCTGCTAGACAGCTGCGGTACAGGCAGAATAACATGACACTGGTCTGAGATCAGTCTACAAGACAGCTGCTGTACAGGTATAATAACATGACACTGGACTGGGATCAGGCTGCTGGAGTGTGCCGTAGGTACCAGAGACAGGGGGTGCGTTGTAGAGGGGGTGTGGCCCCTGGGGGGTCATCCTTCCAGACGCGTGGGCCCCTGGCTGCAGTCCGTAGGGCCCCATCCCACCGGGACCCATGGGTCCCATGCCTGGGTGGGGGGAAACGGGAGCCGCTCCCTGCCTGAAACCCACAGAGACAGAGATTCTTTAGTGGGTGACCTCTGAACTATTCAACTCAACAAACTATCAACAGAGACTGGTTCAGGGGAGGACGGCACTGGCATGAGTGAATGGAGGTCTGTCAACACAGGGAGTCCTTATTCATCACAGCCTACAGCCCTTATATACAGACGACGGTGAAAATTGACAGAGGGATTTTAGTTGCTAGTGAGGGGCCTGTATGAACAATGCATGTTGGTCATCAAAAGCCGGACAACAGCAGCCCAACGGCAAAACAAAACTCTGTTAAAACCAAGGAGAGAGGGTGCATTTAGTATCTATTAAATCCCAGGGGAAATAACATCCAGATCACATCTAAAGGCTTACAATCACAGTGGGAGTGAGCAACACAATTAATTTCCCGCGCAACCTCATAGGCTGCCCGGGAGCCAGGCAACACACAAAGGGGTGTGTCCTAATCGCGGCCCTCTCATCACAGTGTGCACTCGTTCACTTTCCCCGATGTAACAGAATAATGACCGGTAGAAGAACTCCGATGTCCTCCAGTAGGCAGGGTGTCATTGGAAATACTGCACCCAGACAGACAGCGCCCCCTGGTGGGAGGATGAACCCCTGACATTAGGCTGTCCCATTTCCACCGACAATGAACACGGAGGCGCTAACTCAGCCATTTGGCAAGAAGGGCATAAGTCCCATATTTGGCCAACCGAGCAGACAGCACAGTACGTTGGTTTCCTCTTGTTTTTTCTCTCTGGGGTCTTCCGTCACCAGTCCTCCGTCACCAGTCCTCCGTCACCAGTCCTCCGTCACCAGTCCTCCGTCACCAGTCCTCCGTCACCAGTCCTCCGTCACCAGTCCTCCGTCACCAGTCCTCCGTCACCAGTCCTCCGTCACCAGTCCTCCGTCACCAGTCTTCCGTCACCAGTCTTCCGTCACCAGTCTTCCGTCACCAGTCTTCCGTCACCAGTCTCTCAAATGGTGAATGACAACCGACGCCACTCACTGCGGCTGAGGGGTCCCGGAGGAAGGGGTTGAATATCTGATATAGGAAGTAATGTGTCATTTTGGGACGTAAACCAAAGTCTTCTGTGACCCCCATGATGATGTCTATTCCATCACGACCAACAAGTGAGCTCTGATGAAACCAACGATATAATCCCACGTAGACATTTAAATAAATGTTGACTTAATGGCCTAAACAATCTAATCCACGCTTCAGCATTAGTTGTAGCAATTGCTCTCGTTCTCGCTCCATTTAAAATCTAATTTCCTGATCCACATTTACACACTCAACAGGTTCACAATAATTCTTTCACCTGTGATTTGCCAGGGCTGTGCTCTACATAGGAATCACCTGGGACACACACCACTAATATTCAACACGCGTGTGTGTGTGTGTGTTCTGTATGTTCAGTCCAGACTCACCTGCCCTGCACCGCACCACTGGAACCAGCGTTAGGACCCTGCATGGCGTTGCCCCCGGGGCCCGGAACCGTCTCCAGGCCCGGTTTGCGCCCGGCGTTGGGCGGCCCCATACCCTGCCCGGCAGGCTGAGGCATGCTGGGAGATGAAGGCGCCACGGTGCTGGTGGTGGCCCCAGGGAAGGAGCGCCCGGTGGCCCCCGGGCCCACGCCCCTCCCCGCGGGCATGGAGCCACAGGGCTGTCCGGGGCCCTGGCCGTGCATGGGGCTGCTGGCGTTCATCCCCAGGCTGTTGCCGGGTCCGGGGCCGCTGTAGTTGGCACTCGGGGCCCCGCCGTAGTTGGCCGGCCGGGGGTAGTTACCTGGAGACGCACGGAGAGATGTAGGGTCACCACCCGGACCTGGGAATGTTTCGGGGGACACAAACCTCTGAGACCTCTATGCAGACACAGGACTGGTTTCTACTCAGTGGGATTCTCTGCCCAATTGATGTTTCACAAGGAGAAAAACAGTGTTACACACACACATACACATGCTTTTGATGACACATGAGACTAGGGGTGGGCGATATGGGAAAAATATCATATCACGATTTTTTCAGGAAAAATCACGATTCGCGATTTTATCACGATTCTTTTTCATGTTGCTTTTTAAGACTATTTTGCAAATTACTGAGCCGCAATACAAGCAAATTATATCTCCATTTAAAAAATATAGCAATACAAGGTAACAAAACATAAAAGGGAAAAAAATGTTAAAATAGCATATTTTAATCACGTGTATATTTAATGGAAGAAAGAAGCACCCATTCTCATCCGCAGCTTCACCATCCATTCACTGTGTAACCTGCCATCCATCTACAGCATCAGATGATCTACTGTGTTATCATCCTGAATTAAATGAATTATGAAGTAAAACATTTTACTAAAATAGTATGTAGCCTAGTTATTGTCTTATGTAACCATACAATACAAAATTAAAACCATGATTTTAAAATGCACTGGCTATGATATTTAAATTTCTAAAGATCGAATAAATGAAAATCCATCAAACTGTATGTCCTATTTTGATGTAATAAATGCTACAACATTTTAGATCACAAGCGTCGTGCAATCAAATGATTTGCGCATGATTTGCCGTATATATTGCAACACAGACTGTTGAAATAAAAACATTAGGCTACAGTGTATAATTCGATCATTTACATTTGTAAAATGTATTAGACTATAGTAATTACAGTCCAGTAACTAAGGCACTGTAGACAATGAAACACGTATTTTACAGTTTGTATATTGGTCACGGTCGGGTATATTCTGCTGTTACCCGGTAGATACGCACGGTGTTCATTTGTGTTGTTATGAGTGCACATGAGACAGCAGCAAACTATTCCGTTACATATATCCAGTTTCATATAGATCAGACCAAAACGCGTCCAGTTTTAAATAGACCAGACCAAAACGGATCCAGTTTCATATAGACCAGACCAAAACGAGTCCAATATAGATCAGACCAAAACGAGATCAGACCAAAACGCGTCCAGTTTCTGAAAACGGGACAAGGTAAAATGCACGTATTTAGGAAAAGACATGGAAGGACGAGGTTTTAGCTTTTCAACATTATATATTTATTTTAATTACTAACTGCAACGCCCGCGGGCATGGGCTGTTGGCGCTTCTAGTGTTAACACGCTGACATATAGCGCACCGCGCATTGCATGTTGTTACGTAGCTGAAAAAAACGCCATAGATCTGCATCTAATTGAACGTGCACTGGAGCGCGATTCTACGATATTTCCGAAAAAGTGAATCGTGGAGACATTTTAATAGTCCACGATTAAATACCGTCATATCGCACACCCCTACATGAGACTTCAACCCTGTCGAGGCGCTGGAGAGAAGCTGTCATTTTGGCTCATCCTGTAGTTACCCCCCCCTCCCAACACAGAACCCTGTTCCCAGGAAGAGGAGATACCATAACCCCCTCCCAACACAGAACCCTGTTCCCAGGAAGGGCAGGTGCCATAACCCTGGCCGCCACTCAAAACAAATGCTGCATTCTGGAATACTCCCAAATACATTTCAAATTCCCTGGCAGCGTCTGCACTTCTGTAGAGTCATGCTAATCCCAAATTCCCTCTGGGCAACGCCGGCCTGTGACATGGACGCGAGGCAACAGAGGGGCTCTATGATTTAGGCGTAGTAGTCGAGTGGTGAGATATACATGTATTTCTATAATAGAGCCATTTGAATAGGTGGAGAGATATTGCCTGGCGTCGCCTGGATGAATGCCTAGCGTGCAGCACTCATCCACCCAGCGTGTTATTACAGCTGAGCGTGAATGTTTGGAAAATAATTTACTGTTTGAATCCATGTCTGGTTGTGTAGGGAAATTCACCTTGGGGGCCATACGAGGGTCCGGGGCCCGCCTGCTGCTGCTGCTGGTGGTAGGATCCCTGGTGCTGCATGGAGCCCCCAGGGGACGGGTGAGGGGACATTGGGGGCCCTTGCCCTGACTGCTGGGGGCCAAACTGCTGAGGGACATGGTTGTTCCGCTGCATGGCAGGTGGAAACCCTGAAGATGACATGGAGACAGAGAGCAGAGATTAAACGTGTACACCCGGAACTGTTTAGAAGGACTGTTCACCTGGCATGGTGGTTCCCTCACCCTGTCATCAGGCTACGGACGCTGAACTATTCCTGGGGCTAAATGTGGAAAGGGCCCCCTAAGGCCAAAGAGAACGTGGGATGTCATCGGATGTCTCTTCGCCACGGCTGTAATGGCTCGTTCAGCACTCGCCACCCACCCCAAATTGACTCTGCTCCCCTAGCTGTTGCTGTATCCTATTAAAGCGAAACCAGCTTTGTATTTGTTGGTTTTAAGAATGAGCTCTATTTGACTCAACATTCCATGAGGCAGAGTGAGCCGGTGTCTGCAGAATAAATTGACGCAGTACACTGAATGATTCATATTATCCACCAATATATTCCTCGGTACTCAAATAAATAGGTGCACGGTTATACTTCATAAGGCCATTACATCGCTTTCTGCCTCGATCCATATTCGGTATTGTGCACATTCCGTTAAAAGTATTCAATATGCTTTTTTAAAAACCAACGTCAACACAGTTAAACCGGTGAGGACAGCGATGATAATAAATCAGTGATAACATCTTCTATTCGTCTTCTATTTTAGGAGCCGTCTAACTATTTGTTAATCCGCTCAACAACAGAGACAGGGTCACATTTCTCTCCGGGCAATACAGACCACTATGGTCGTATGCAGGTGCCATTTGGTTTGCGAACCTGAAAGAAATCACTTCACTAGCTAGTTACTGAACTCAACGAAGGTTATCCACATGTACCATGGGCCCCACCCCAACTCCCTGACCCCTGAGTGGGCTTGGAACAGACAACAGCCTGACTGACATGGCTGATTTTAGGGCCAGTCCTTGTACCTCCAGGAAGGCATTACATGTGTGTCCTAAATAGTATCCCAGGTTGAAGGCTTCTGGCCAAAATGAACGCTTTAGTAGTGTCTAACCTCTTAGACACATACAGGAGACGTGGCCCAGCAATGAGAGCAGCCCGGCAGGATATTACCCATGACTAACGATCATCTGGAAACATCTGAGACCCGTAGAAGAATGTACTTGGGACACATGTTCACCGCTGTCATTGAAGACAAGGTCCTGCGGCGTCCATGGTTGTTTAATTTCCATTGCGCGTTGAGATTTTATAACAAAAAGAGACCCAATTCATTAAATTGTCACGGGAATTTGAAGCTCGATTTGGCCACAGAAGTAAAACAAGCTCCCATTTGATTAATCGGTTTCACGTGTGACTTCTCTGAGCTGCCAGTGTGTTGCCAGACCTCCTGGTCAACAGTTCCTGGAACAGGAGGGTTGAGTCACGGGGGGGAGGTCAGCCATGCATGGGGAATCTCACCTCTCTCCTGAGACATGGGGGAACGGCTCAGGGTTGAATGGGAGCCCACATCGGACATGTTCCCGGGAGTCTGGGGAGTCATCTGAGTGCCTGTAGAGGGGTGCGGGGGGTGGGGGGAGGACAGTGAGACACACAGGTTACAGAGGAAACCCCACCCCTCAGCTCCATGGTGACTGTGTGTTGGCCTGAAGAGCAGCCGTGTGTCCGGCTAAAGATGCCCTCCTGTTGCCAGGTGTGTGTCGGCTGTCCTTTAACGAGCCCTACAGTGAGTGTGTGTTTCTGTGTATCCGTGTCCGTGGCTGATTGGACTCAGAACAGATCACATATCAGTCGGTGCTTCATTCTGGAGACTAATTGCTGACGGCTCTACAAATAGAGGTGTGTGTGTGTGTGTGTGTGTGTGGATGGCGAAAATCTCACATGTCCTTGTTATCCTGAGATATAAAATACGGGGGAATTCTCAAACTTTGGCTGCAAATAAGAACAAATGTGGGATAACTAGACCCGACCTGATGTCTAACAGCCTACGCAGATGGGAGTTATTCTGTTATGGGGAGTTATTCTGTTATGGGGAGTTATTCTGTTATGGGGAGTTATTCTGTTATGGGAGTTATTCTGTTATGGGGAGTTATTCTGTTATGGGGAGTTATTCTGTTATGGGGAGTTATTCTGTTATGGGAGTTATTCTGTTATGGGGAGTTATTCTGTTATGGGGAGTTATTCTGTTATGGGGAGTTATTCTGTGATGTCTAACAGCCTACGCAGATGGGTAGTTATTCTGTGATGGGGAGTTATTCTGTGATGGGGAGTTATTCTGTTATGGGGAGTTATTCTGTTATGGGGAGTTATTCTGTGATGTCTAACAGCCTAGGCAGATGGGGAGTTATTCTGTGATGGGGAGTTATTCTGTTATGGGGAGTTATTCTGTTATGGGGAGTTATTCTGTGATGTCTAACAGCCTACGCAGATGGGGAGTTATTCTGTTATGGGGAGTTATTCTGTGATGTCTAACAGCCTACGCAGATGGGGAGTTATTCTGTTATGGGGAGTTATTCTGTTATGGGGAGTTATTCTGTTAAAGGGACTTATTCTGTTATTGGGAGTTATTCTGTTATGGGGAGTTATTCTGTTATGGGGAGTTATTCTGTTATGGGGAGTTATTCTGTTATGGGGAGTTATTCTGTTATGGGAGTTATTCTGTTATGGGGAGTTATTCTGTTATGGGGAGTTATTCTGTTATGGGGAGTTATTCTGTTATGGGGAGTTATTCTGTTATGGGGAGTTATTCTGTTATGGGGAGTTATTCTGTTATGGGGAGTTATTCTGTTATGGGGAGTTATTCTGTTATGGGGAGTTATTCTGTTATGGGGAGTTATTCTGTTATGGGGAGTTATTCTGTTATGGGGAGTTATTCTGTTATGGGGAGTTATTCTGTTATGGGGAGTTATTCTGTTATGGGGAGTTATTCTGTTATGGGGAGTTATTCTGTTAAAGGGACTCTGAACTGCTAACATAGTTTAGAAACTATTTTAATGACTAGGGCCCATGTTTTGGAGCCACGGAGCAGACAGAGCCCCTCCTCTGATTGGTCGGTAGCCTGTGAAAAACTCCAACCCCCCCCCCCACTGTGACCAACTCAAAAGAGTTTCAGAAAGAACAGTCTGTATTGACACAAAGAAGCGCTTTTCTTCCACAGCCGAGCCAATCATGAGGACCAGAGCTGTTCCAGCTCCTCAGAAGCTGCCTCAGCACTGCTCTCTGAAATAATACTAAGACAGTACGTGTTTCAAGTCTGTCAAACTGGTCCTTAACACACAGTGGTAAGGACCCGTCTGTCAAACTGGTCCTTACCACTGTGTGTGTTTGTGTGTGGGGTGCTTATATTTGCTGTCAAAGGAGGAGAGAAAGAGAGAGTAATTGCTCTTCCTGTGATTGATTTGTCTCGTCGCACATCGTCAGGTTTTCAGTTCGTACCTGGGACACTGGCCGGGGAGATGGGTCCGGAGCGTGACTGGCTGGAGCCCACAGGAGACCCCACGGGCGACGGTGACGGACCACTGCGCAGGCCGGGGAGGCGCGGTGACACGTGTGGAGAGAAGGGCGACCGGGCCGGGTTGCTCTGTTCGCCCTGGCTGCTTGTGGAGCCCGAGGCGCTGACCGCGGAGCTGATGGGCACGTCGGTGCCCGTTGGCAGGTCGTCTATGGAGCCAGACAGGTCCTGGAGAACAAGGAGTGCCAGGGGATCAACCACAGGGAAAGACGGGGTTCATGTCATCTGGCACGACACGGGAAATTCTACCTGGTGACGTCCACTGAGCTTCCTTTTAAGTTTTCCACCGCTTAACGTTTTAAAATACACCAAGGCTCTGAAAGAACATGAGCCGGGAGAAATTCTGACTTGGAGCCAAACCGCTGAGGTCAAGGACACCTCGGAATATAAACACTGAGCATTTTTCACCGGCAAGTTGTAAAAAAAAAAAAAAAAAAAAAATTCCCAGTCACTTAGTCATTTGACATAACGTCTGACGTAGGGGAGAGCATTAGTGTTGGAAAACATTCTTCCAGTCCAGGAGAACTTCATCTGAACCATTCAAAGCCAAACCAAAACCAGGCAGATGGGATGTGGAAAAAGTTCCCCAAGCACTACAGTAAGGCAAGTCAGCCATCTCCAACTCTCCCCCTTGAAGGATTAATAGTACAGTATGTCCCAAATGGCACATATTCACTAAAACATTGCACATTAACCCATACGGCTTATCAAAATGAGTGCACAAAAGAGAAAACAGTTCCCCATTTGGAATGCAGACGGCATATAAAGGCAGCAATCACCAATTGACCTACATGTTAGAAAAACAAACTGGACAGAAACAACTCCTCACAGGCACTTAGGCAAATCTGTCCAGAGTACACCCATATAAGAGGCGCCCAGTGTCCTCCATGCCAAATCAGGGGTGAAGCCAAAGTCTAACGGTGCCAGCGAATTGCCCTCCAAGGGTGGCAGGCACGGGACCAGGTCATTTGCCTGGTTCCTTCTGGTCCCCTCAGTCTCTGTGATTGCCCTGGAAACCTCGTGGTCAGTGCCCACTCACAGAGCGGTCGCCAATGGGCAGCACTCCCCTCAGACATGTCGCTATGACATCCAACAGACGTTATGATCAGTCACTACACTACGGTGGGCTTCCTCTCCTCTTATATGCACTCCTTTCTCCTCCGTCATCACAGATTTGCGCCTCATCAACAGGCCCCTCCTCCAATGTCAGCCAACTCCCCGGCTACATAGCCCAAACCAATACATGTGTCTACTGGGGTGCCCGTCTCTACATCAGCAGTTGTCACAAAGTGCTTGTGCAGAACTACGAACCCCAACAGCAAAATCAAACAGCACTGCAGATATTGCATCTCGATGGTCAGGACCTTCAGGACCTACACTCTGGTCAAGCTTAGTGGCGTTACACAGTCTGCCGACGATGGCGCTGCCAAATCCCCTCCAGCTGGCGGCCTGCGCTCCATATTTCAACAACAATGCCTTCATTTCGCCCACTGAAAGGCATTCGAGGGCCACTTAAACCCGTTTGCATATTCCTCAGGACTCGTCCCGCATGCATGATTTATGGTTATAATTATTCACATTCGTTAAGAGTCTCCGGCTCTCTGAATTGATGAATATAATTACACAGCCTCATTGATCATTAAAACGGACCTTGTTTTTGCTCACCCGCTCGGCGGGATACACACACGTTACTTTGTTGGTGCTCTTTTGGGGCGACAGAGAAAGCAGAAAAGTATCTGTAACTGTCCTAACTTACCCGTTCCCTGAAACTTGTGGTTTTGGGTTATTCGGTGAATTATGTTACATTTCCATAGGGATTTTGGGGGTATGCCAAAGTCACATTTCTACCTACGACGTATATGACCTACCCTGCTGCTGCTAGCATGTTGGCTATAATCACTGCTATGCTACAAGTGCTAGCAAAGGCTATGCTAACTGAGTGAGTGAATGAGGGGGACAGGGCTGCTTGCTGGCCTGTTGACTGATTTAAATGTGCTAGCTTTGGCAAGCTGCTTGGCAGTCCAACCACCACTCCTGCGCTCTCACGCTGTTGTGACTAAGAGGTAGATATCCACCAATGAGAAGCTCTTGGCACACATTCGTTAAGCAACCACTGGATTATACATTCACATTTTGTATAAATCAACGCAAAACAGGTGACTCGGCTAAACGCAGTGTGTGAGTCCTTTGAACAAAAACTAGCCATTTGGAGAACCCCGGACCAGGACCTCTGATCAAACACTAGCCATTTGGAGAACCCCAGACCTCTGATCAAACCCTACCCATTTGGAGAACCCCGGACCAGGACCTCTGATCAAAGAGGCTGCTTAAGCGCTGGCAGATAGACTACATGAGATAGTTCCCCAGAAGTGTTTTATTCTGTACACACGCTTTGATGGAAGAGGAGTGTTTTCTTTGAAAAACATGCAATTGAGAAAACACTGAAAGCCGGGGAAGGCCAGGGGAACGTCTCGGGCCTTGCCTGAAACCCTCACCCCCATAGAAAGTGTCACTGATTAGGCCTCCTGAGTAGCAACCGAGCTGAACACTGTGATGTCTGTGTGTGTGTACAGAGAGATGATCAGAGACGTTCACAGAGGAATCCGATTCTCCTCTACAGTGAAACATGACAATCTCAGATGAATCAGACTCTCGTACAGTAAAATGAGACAGCCTCAGGAGCGTCCGCGTGTTGTTTGATGAGTGGAACATGCCTCGGTGCAGAACGGTTGATGGGGCGGCGATCGGACAGGGCAGGCTGGGCTCTCGACCCTCTTTTGGGACAGGCAGCTGGAGTAGTGCCATGTTTAAAACAGGGCTGACTGACTGATGAGTTTGACGGCAGATAATGTGACTCAGGGTGTGTGTGTGTGTGTGCTGACAAATCCAGTATGGCAGCACTGGTTTACTTCTCCATCTGGCTCCTGTATTGACGTGTGTGTCCTCGTGTCTCCGCCCCCAAGAAAGGCTGAGACACGAAAGGAAGAAAAACAGCCTACTCAGACTATAGGAGAATAATAATGAGGGGGCCTTTGTGCGTAGACCCGTTTCTGTGATGTGCACTGATGAGGAGAGAGACAGAGAAAGAGAAAAAAAGAAAGAGAGGGGGGAGACAGAGACAGATAGATAGACACAGAAAGACTAAGACAGAGAGAGGTGGAGGTATTTCCTTCAGCACAGTCTGCAAGCACTGTCGTAGCAATGCAATAATTTAGAACGACGTATTGTGACGTATGGCCCAGAACAGCACCCTGTGGAACACCTCTACGCCGGATCCCATGAATCAGCTATTAAGCCAGGCAAGTGGTGCGATTCCTTATGGACCCCTTTCGTAACCGGAACTTTTATACACATGTTAAAAAAAAAACTAACAAAGACACAAATGGCCAAAACCAATCCCGATTCCAACACAAAATGAACTGTACGTTTTTGTTTTTCAGTGTAAGTACTAGCAAAAAAAATTGTGTGAGGAAAGGTTTTACCATCTTTGTTTACACACACACACACACCCACTATTTGCACCATGACAGTTGTTTTGCATTACGTCATGGTTTCAGAAGCGTCCCATCACCGACGCCTGGGCTAACCCCGTCCGGCAGAGGAACTTGTCTTGAACCTGGTGCAGTGAACATTTGTGACGCCAGGCTAGCCTCAACCAGCCAACCACCACTGACAAACGGTGTAGGCTGACTGGATAAGGGAATAAAACTAACCCATGAAAGTAGTCTTAACAGTGTGTGAGAATCTGTGTGTGTTGCGGAAAACGGCAGTCGGACAAACAAACGCATGTACGTGTGTGTGTGTGTGTGTGTGTATTGGTTTGAGGTTGAGCGAGTGGGTGTGTGTGGAGGGGTTTAAATAACCCAATATATCCGAACAGCATCTTTAAAACAACAAATTCCTAATCTGGATGGAAGTTGACTAGAGCTACGGGCCATGTTGTGTGGGGCTGGGGGTTGAATTCAACAATCTGGAACAAAGAACAAAAGGAACAGAGAGATGGGGGAAACAAAATACACCGACAACATTTGGCATCTGTCCAAGACTTTCATTAACTTTGATGTAGATGATGAGAGAGGGGGGGTGTAATTAATTTGGCGTAATTGGTCACATCCGGGACTCTCCCTTCATCCAGCTAATCAATGGAATAGACGGGGGTGGGGGGTGCAGCAGACTCCACTGGCAGACGAATCCCCAGCCCGTCAACCCTCTGCTCCGCCCTGGCGACGGGCCAGCTGTCACCGCTGTCTGCCGCCGTGGTTACCGGCCGGGGTAACTGTCGATGCCACTCTGGCAAAGGACCGCCGGGCAGTAGCCCAGCCTTTGACGCTAAAAACGGCACACAGCTTAGTGCACTACCTCACATGACCGGAAATAGGCGGAGTAGGGCACGACGAAGGGATAAGGGTGTAATTTAGGACGCACGGCTACTCCTCACCATAGCCCAATTCCACTTCCTGTTATCAAGAGTCTCTGCATGCTGACACTATGCTCCTCCCCCGCCCCCTCACCGGCTCCTCCCCCGCCCCCTCACCGGCTCCTCCCCCGCCCCCTCACCGGCTCCTCCCCCGCCCCCTCACCGGCACCTCCCCCGGCCCATCACGCACCCAGGGAGGACGACCAGACGTACTGTTCCAAGTGTAGCAACTGAAGCTCAACCAAACCGACAGGTTCAGGGCGTCCCGGCTGCTGGAGGCCAAACGTTCACGTTCCGCTGTTATACAACACGGTCACGTGACCACAAGTCATTACGGGGCACGCTCGGTTTCCACGGCATCACTTCTGCTCTGACCGAGAGAGGCTTCACTCCCCAGGGGCTTTGAAATGGAAACGAGTGCCTCAGCTGACGCCGCGGGCCATGAGACAGAGGGGCGGGGTGGGGGGAATTAAAGAGATGGGAGACAGAGAGGCGGGTGGGGGGCATTAAAGAGATGGGAGACAGGGGGGCGTGTGGTAAGATGAGGGTGGTTGGTTTAAGACCAGGATAACACAGTGACTCCTAGGTTTTACTGGGACCAGTGTCCACTGTGGTAAAAGCACTTAACAGGCTCCTTCACCCATGCAGAGGCACACGGGCACAAACATCACCTGTGCTTTTATTATTTTGGAAAACGTGCACGTTTTGGAATCATTTTTATTGTGTGTGTATATTCTCTTTTCATTCCTGAATGGCCAAAAAACCTACTATTTTAATAAACGCCATTGAGTCAGAACAGGACCCGGAACACAACCAGGTAGAAATTGAAAAAAACAGAAGTGTTTTATCTCAACAATGTACAGCCACCACAATGTAGTGGATCGAGGCTAACATTTCCCCTACCAGAGCATCTGAACCGTGTAGCCGTTATAATAGAACGGCCTGATAATGACATCCTCAGCAGTTTCCATCCCAGCCTGCAGATCGGTTCAGGGGGATGCCAATTTGTCTGTCTGGGCAGTTTAATCCGCCGTGCACAATTATTGGTCGTAGGCCGGTCAGGTTTTCTCTATCGTTCCACCAATCAGGGCTCTTCGCCGTGAGACCGTTGCAAAGCCCTGCCTCTTAGGCCACTAACGCACAGCAGAGAGAGGTTCGACCCTCCAGAAGCGTGTGCGTACCAACCTCACCCGTGGCTACAACAAGGATTCATATAATAGTGAGTGTTACAATACAAGTCTGTCGTTTTGCAGCACAGCACATCCGGAGCACTGGTGATATGAGGAGCAAGAACGAGCAGGTAGGGAGGGGCGCCTTCTCCTTTAATCTTTTACACACACACACACACACACACACACGTTAAGAAAAAACATTCAGCCGTGTGCAGCTATATCCTTCCAGTGCTGCAGAGGGTCTGATGAGAAAAGCTTGGCTCTCCATAGAAGCAGAGAGAGAAGAGAGACGAGCAGAGGTAAGAGCTGCACTACAGCTTCCCTCCCTCCCATGTGCCCCTGGGCCCCAGGCCAACCAATCACAGAGCTCCATCCCATCCCCCATCCGCCCCTTGCCAGTGCCTCAGCCAATCAGATTGCTGCTCTGCCTGCTTTGGGAGCAACCCCCCCCGCTCTACATCCCGCTCCTCGCCTGCTTTCCTCTTCTCTTTCTCCTCTTCCATCCCCCTCGTGCGCATTCTAATTACAGGGAGTTAGACGCAGCGTGCACGAAGGAGACCGGGACGAATCAAAGGACCGAGGAAGGAGAAATGAGAAAGAGAGGATGGATACAGCAGGAGGAGGGAGGAGGGGGGGGAATTCACAGGATGCAGATCCGCCTCTAGGGCTCAGGATAAACAACACTCCTTACAGCCTGCGAGAAAATTAGAATGCAGTGTGTGTGTGTGTGTGTGTGTGTGTGTCTGTGTGTGTCTGTGTGTGTGTGTCTGTGTGTGTGTGTCTGTGTGTGTGTGTCTGTGTGTGTGTGTCTGTGTGTGTGTGTCTGTGTGTGTGTGTCTGTGTGTGTGTGTCTGTGTGTGTGTGTCTGTGTGTGTGTGTCTGTGTGAGGCAGCAGCTAGCTTTTAATGTCGGCGTGGCAGGCGGGAGGGTGTATGCTTCACTGCAGCTGTGTCCCAGCCAGCAAGTACCCCCCCACCCCCCACCACTCCCTCGTCTCTCTTACTAAAATGCCAGGCTCCGCTACCAAAACACGGGCACGGGGGAGACGACAGGGGCACAGGAGGAGAACCATGGGAGCGGGGGGGGTTGGTAGTGCAGTAGTAAAGAGGGAAAGGCAGCAGAAATATCAAAAACTATTGAGGGAGAGAAAGGAAGGGAGAGGGGAGAAAAGTGAGAGAGAGGGGGGGGGAGTGAGGAGGCTGGTTCTGCCAGAGGGGAGGGGCTGTGATGACAAGCGTCAGAGAACTGCAGAACTGAAAAACACAGAACGGCATGGCAAGGGCATCACAGTATACAGGCCCATTTCACAGCCTCTGTTCTTGTTATCTTTAAAACTCAGCAGCCCCCCCCCCTGCCCTCCAGTCCAATAATCCCCCACTCCTTACCTCGCTGGTTTATTTATCACACTGTGTTTCTCTGTCTCGGAAACGAGGTTTGGCCTCAACCCCTGCTAGACCAGCCTCCCATATTCTCAGTTTCTTCCTTCTTTTGACGTTCTCTCTCCCAAACGTCCCACTCTTCTATGAACACTAGGAGTCAGTTTTGCAATTAGAATATTGGACCAATACATTTCACTTAATGGGCTCTGGATAAAGAAAACCGATTAAAACAAACGGGCAAACCCCCAACTCAGATCAGGAGGTACTGTCTGCTAGGGTAAACCATTGCTGCCCTCTACTTGACACAGACTTTCAGAAAATTTCAAGGACAAAAATTAAATGACAAACTGATGTCGAGCATTGACCAACGTTCTTCGGAGCCAAGATAACCTTCCTGTGACGTAAAGGAGAAACTTTCAGGAGTTCGGGGAAATTAAATAACTTAAAGTTCCAAACTGACAGTGGGGCCGACTTGTTTTCAGGGTACCGGGCCCCACATGGACTGAACAACTCACTTCCAGTCCCTCTAAAGTGCTTGATGTTCCATGGACAAGTTGTACTAATTGACCAAGCTCCAAAACAGTTCAAACGAGTGGAACCTCTCAAGGTCCCCAAGGAGAGGTTCCACAACGATTGGCCAGTAGCCTTTATTTCCCGCTGGCGCTCCTTGGGAGACACAGCAGGCGCTGTTGACTATCGAGAAGAGAAAAACTCCGGACTAAACATGTGGATCACGCAGGTATACAATTATTATTAGTTAGCAAAGAGCGCTATCACATGTAGCGCAAGTGATTCAGCGTAGCGGCTGGTGACAAATTGAGTCTCGAGCCACGGAGGGTCATGATTACAGTCATCCGTGACGCTTTACCATTCTAACGCTTGAAATATTGATCATTTTTTAAACCTTTCCACAGACAATCGCAATCCTGTATCCCCACCCCCACCCAAAGAAACGCAGCAGCTGCGGCGTCGGTACAGACAGAGCTGTGAGCGTGTGATTACTATCCAAGTGTTAAGCAGCCAGGTGTGTCCGCTGTGTGTCCGCTGTGTGTGTGTGTGTCCGCTGTGTGTGTGTGTGTCTCTGATTGGAACGTCGACACTCGCGGGGAGTTATAAGACGTCCGTGTTAAAAGGCTCTCCGTGCCTTCGAGCGCTCCGTTTTCATCATGCAGTATTAAAGGGAATTTGAAATGTACTTTCCCCGCTCTTATTTATTTAATCCGCCTGCCTTTTTAAAGAGGAATCAAATAAACATGCGGTCAGCCTGCTGGAGGTAATTAAGACTCTCTTTTTTACTCAGAGGGGGTAAGGGGGGCACTTCTAGTCCACGTGAAGCTTCGTGCACTGCCACGGTATAAAAAGGCCCTGTTCAAAACGAGTACACTATTTAAGGGAACAGGGTGTCTTCTGGGACACAGGCTTTAACGAGGTTTGCCAGGTTATATAGGCGCGTGCTAATGCTGCTAGCGCCGCGCACCAAGACACCGCTGAGTAGCAGCACCCCAAAAACATAGTGACCCCGGTAACAAACACGATCAGTTCCTCTCTCCTAATCTAAAGGCCAAAACTCCAACCACCTGACAGAAGGAGAAAGATCATTCCTCGTTCAGCTACCGGCGGGGCCCCTGACAGGAGTTTTTCCTGCAGCTCGCTGACAGAGGACCACTGAACTGCTTAGTATGGACATGGCCATGTGTGTGTGTGTGTGTGTGTCTGACAAGGAAAGAGTGAGTTAAGAGGCGGAGGGAAAAAAGCTAAACTAGACGGTGCCGGGTCAGGCAAGATTAAAGGACAGCTGTATGCATCAGTGTTTTCCACTCCCAGCACTGTAATCAGCCTCGTCAGTAAAGTTTCCCCTCGTCTCCACTGATCTCTATCTGAGCCAGCTGAGGAGACATCGTTTCACTCGGGCTGCATCCCAAACGGGAAAATCACCTGTATAGTGTGCTGCTTGACAGGGGCCCTCCCCTAAGGCAGCATACGGAGTACAGGGTGCGGTTTGGGACGCAGCCAGAGTAGACTAGAGATGAAAAATGTTTATTTCTTCTAACCACTATGACGATAGCTCCACACGAGCCAGGCTGGCCTGGGATTATGGATGACTAATCAATCTCCCATCTCTAGCTGGCTTCAGAGAAGCAGATGAAAGGCACGGGGGAGCCCTTTGAAGAGTCTGCGATGACAGATCAGCTGAAGAACTTGGAAGGCTCTCCTTCCCCCGCGTAAAAGTGCAAACTAAACACGGGAGAAAGTGTGCCGTAAACGTTTAGTTTTTCATTTTTATTCAGGACACACAAAAAAAGTGATGCCAGCGGCAGCAAGTGATACAAACGTCAGGAGCATGGTGACCCAGGGAGACAAGCCCCTCTAAACCCAACTCCCCCACAGACCCAACTCGGCAATAGATTAGCAACTAGTGCTGCGAGCCTACATTTTTACAAAACAGTAGGGGTGTGCAAAAAAATCGATTCGCATTCGAATCGCGATTCAAGCTTTGCCGATTCAGAATCGATTCATAAAAATCGATTCATATTTTTATTTTATTTTTTTAATGCCGTGTTAACTATTGTCCTGAAATGAGTTGTAATTAGTTGCAAAAGTTTTTATTTTTGCATGAAGACAAATATCAAAATACATTTAATTTGTTGTGTTTCTTTTCTTTAAAATTGTATGTCTACTTTTTTTAGGAAAAAGTAAACTACATTTACATACTGTGAATCGTTTCTGAAGCGAAAATCGTTTTTGAATCGAAAATCGATTTTGAATCGAATCGTGAGCCTAAAAATCGATATCGAATCGTGAAATTTTCTGAATCGTGCACCCCCACAAAACAGGAGGAGGAGAAACAAGGTGCCAAAATGTTCCCAGTTCCACAAACAAAAATAGAGCCCTACTGGTTAAAAGTAGAGCCCTACTACTGAGTGTGCCGTGTGGGACTCACCCCGATGGGAGCTGAGGAGAGTAATTGACTATGTCCCATGTGTCCTCTCAGTCTCCGCCCCATCGTGTGGATGCACGAGTCCCCCCCCCACATTACGTACACCATTGGTTGATACTTAATCACCGCCGGTGAATCAATGAGCCATAACACTTAATCACACGTTTTGAGGAAGACTAGGAATCGAAGGGAGAGAGAGTTTTTTTTTTAAGCAGAAAGACAAGTTTTTTGTTAATTGGTAAAGGCAAAATTAACCAATTTATCACCATGGCAGCCATGTAACGTGCCGTGGAGACGCAGCCACTGGGCAAAAAGATTTATTTGATGCCTAATAATGTGCTGTAGGTAATGGTCAACGTTTCAGATGTACGCATCTCTCATGCAGACACTTCCATCGCGTCGTAAATCAACCTAATATATTACCAGACCTGACCTGGGCTAGATCCACCACTCACCCACATGGGCTCCAGTCTACTGGATCACCAGAAGGGTCGGGGATTTACGGCTTGTCCATGACAACCACGTTACAAGAACGCCGACGTTGTCCTCCCTCCGCTCGGGTGTGCAGAACGCTTCATGGCCCATCCAGCGGCATTACAAGAAAGAGCCAGCATTTAGAAGGGCATCAGTGGCTGTGCCCCAAGCTCAGGACACTAACTGCAAATCTCATACGACGCTGTTGTTAATGCACGCACACAGCCAAGCACACACACACACACACACACACACACACACACAAACAGCACACACAGCACGCGGAGGCCTGGCGGCCATTCAGAGCTCCAACATGGTGCCAATCACACGACGAGGCTTGAAAGCCTGTGTGTGTGTGTGTGTGTGTGTATAAGGCCATGTGAAGGAGCTGCTCCAATAACACAGCCGTCAGTACACAACACCAGAACCCAATCAGGCAACAGACCAACGCAACCAGCTTATAGATGGAGCTGCCTGCCACACGGCTACAACAGTCAGCCAAAGCCCCATAATCTCCCCTAAATGAAACAGAGGCGGTGTGATGTCTGTGTTCCAGTGGTTCCCTTGTATCTCGGTAAAAACACTATTGAGTTGGCGCCTTCAAATAGATATACTGGCGCCGCTCAACACCTCGATCTGATCTGGGAGGAGCTTCCTCTGGGGCTCGTGCACACCTGCGCCGTGTTCCGAAGAAAACTGGGCCCGGTTTGTCGACAGAGCTTGACGTGATGTCACAATTCACAGGACTTCTTCAATTAGAATGCGTGACAGTTGAAAACAACAGGGACCATGGCAACACACTGTTAAAATCCAAACTGTTGAAGGTTTCAATGGGTACATTTCATCAGCATTGTGGAGCTACAATGCCAGTCACGCCCATAAAGTCAGCCACATCCAATCACATGCTTTTGTGTTGAGAGCACTGACAAATTTAAACATGAGCCGTCGGAAAACGAGAAGGTGGTAAAGAAATGATCTGCTAAAGCAATGGCCAAGATGATTTACAGGCAGAACTGAATGTTCCTCAGCTTACATAATGCCCATGAATTAAGCAGCGCAACAACAAAATAACACAAACAAGCGGGTCAGGAAGAAACCGACAATATTAACAAATGCCTTAAGTGCCATAATGTGATTAGTACATCAATCAGTTTCTTTAATTAGATGCATAATTCTAAAAGGGGGCCGTTTTCTCAGTTCTGTTGGCATGGCAACACCAGCGGCGCACTTACTTCAAAGGCAGCGTGAGGAGGAGGAGCGGATAGAAAAAGAGCTGAGAACCTGAGAGAACGGTAGGGTTGTTCCACTGAGACAGAACTGAGAACCAGAGAGAATGGTAGTGTTGTTCCATTGAGACAGAACTGAGAACCAGAGAGAATGGTAGTGTTGTTCCACTGAGAACAGTAGGGTTGTTCCACTGAGACAGGACTGAGAACCAGAGAGGACAGTAGTGTTGTTCTACTGCGAAAAGTAGCGTCACAGTAATTATAATGTTTGTTCCTCGGGTGGTTAGCGTTGTCCATGCCATTTTTTTTATTCCAGGTGACTATCTAACAAGCTGGTTGAAGGAATGCAAAAAGTTTTCAAAGTTGTCATTGAAACAAATGGTGGCTCTGAAGAATCTATACTATAACATGTATTTAAATTTATTAAAAATCTTTTCGGATATCACATTCTATTTGTGTAATTTTATTGTTTTGATTTCTTCACTATTATTCAACAATATAATTTAAATTGAATGGTGCAGTATACATAAGAGTTGAAAGCCTGCCCACTTCTTTATCAGCAAACAAACCACCCTCCTTTACCTTTTTCTCTGACAAATGAACTCTCCCAAATCTCCCAAAAAATCCAAAACCCATAACAGTAAATGAACAACAAAAGGTGCCTGGATTGGGCTGCAACTGCACAGGTCTGCAGGCCCGAAACCCAGGAGACACCGAACCCGGGACAGACACCGGGACAGACACCAGACACCGAACCCGGGAGAGACACCGGGACAGACGCCGGACCCGGGACAGACGTCAGACACTGGACAGACACCAAACGAGGGAGAGACACCGGACCCGGGACAGACGTCAGACACAGGACCCGGGAGAAACACCGGACCCGGGACAGACACCAGACACTAGAGCTGGAACCCTAAAATGGTTTACACAGACTACTTACAGACAGTTTGCTGATGTGAAATAAGTTGCTTATATCATTTTTTAAACAGAAATAAGTCGGCTATTATAGATTATGGCAAGACGGCTACAACAATGAACAGTCTAGTCCTGGTAATTTAATGAGTAATACAACCACACAAGCTGTAGCACTCAATGTAATAATAGCCCTATTCATCGTTACTCAAGCAATTCAGACAATTTATTGCATTATCGATTTTATCCATCACACCAAGCTCCACACGCGCGCACACACACACACGCACACACGCTCTCTCTGAGTGCATTGGAGAGAATGAACACATAATCAAATGACACACTGTCTCAGTGGGAGCAGGCATATAAAGAGCAGGCTGGCACCATGCCATCCACACAGTTGGGAGTCCCATGGTTTCCATCTGAAGCGCATAAAGAAACGGCATCTTTTGACTGTGCCTGAATGTTGAGACCAAAACAGGATTCCACACTACAATCAACCCAAATTGCCCTCCCAAATCAAATCCAGCATTTAAATTTCCCTGTGCACACCTTAACTGCCACGCACCGCCGACAAAAAGAGCCCGCAATTACTCTGAAGTTGAGCTCGATAATGATTTTTCCATCTCGGGAGAGGGAGAGGAATGGATGAAGAGGCGAAATCTAATCTAGCAAGTGTTTAGTGATGTGCAGGAAGGACCTAATCGCAGCCATGTCCACACCGCTGACGACCACAGGGCCAAAACAACGCAGCATTGGCTCAAATGGACCGACAAATCCTGCCATGTAACACGGAGAAACGAACGCATGGGAGGCACGACGGAGTCCGATTGGCTCACCAGAGCCTTGGGCCCGCCCTGACGGATGGGCCCGTCCTCCAATCGCGTGCCGACAGCTCAGTGAAACACTGAGGCACAGCGGAGAAGAACCGACTGCAGCACGGAAAGAGGAGGAGCAGGGCCGGTGTGAGAGAAAACAGGAGGAACAGCGAGCTTGCAGTCCCTTCCACACCCTCTCTCTCTCCCCGGTACGCCTCGGTGAGAGCAAACAACAAGGCCCGTGTGGATGTAGTCCACTCAGAACCACGGACAACCAGCATTGGGAGAGCAGCACAGCCGAGCAGCAGGAGCACAGGCCAAAATGGCAGCACATTCCTTGACATTTTGCAGTGCTGTGGCTAATCTGCATGCGATTGAACAGCCCCTTGGGGTCACCTGGAGGTGAGATATCCAGACCCGAGTCCCAAACATCACCCTTTCCTTGATTAGAGTTCTCCCATTTGGCCCTGAAGTGCCCTGAAAGGATAGGTGACCGTGGGGAAGAGCGGTGTTATACACGCTGACTCTGGGTCAGCCGGTTGGCCCAGTTGAAGCCCAGGGGTCTTGTTAAATCTGTGGCACTAAACCAAAGGCGAGTGGGAACAGACATGGCTCCTGCACTGCAATGAATATACACTGGGTGGGCTGAGGTGGAGTGTGTGTGTGTGTGTCTCATCTGTGTGTGTGTGATATGTGTAGCAGTTCCTTCTGCAAACGTCTTGGTCCAGGAACAGTGCCGTGTTACGATGTGTGAGGCAGTGAGCGCATATTATGGTGTGACAGATGTATGTGCGCGCGCGCTCGAGTGCCGGGGCCCTGTGTCTCTCAGATACCGTAAAGTGGACTTACAGGTAGACTGGACGGCCTGTCGTCATGGTCGTGCTTCCCAGGAGTCATAGCAGACTGGCCCCTGTTGCCATGGCGCTCCTGTGACACCTCCTACACAGACAGAAGGACAGGAGAGCCAGAGGAGGAAACAGAGACACACCGAGAGGGCCAGTGAGGAGAGAGAGGGAGGTTAAGCGAGATATAGAGACACACCGAGAGGGCCAGTGAGAAGAGAGAGAGAGGGAGGTTAAGCGAGATATAGAAAGAGACACACCGAGAGGGCCAGTGAGGAGAGAGAGAGGGAGGTTAAGCGAGCAAGAGCGGTCAAAAGGGAGGGTGAGAGAGAAAGTGTATAGGACAGAGATAAGAGGTAGAGAGAGTTAGAGAATCTGCAGGGAGATGGAGAAGTGAAACAAGTGTACTTTCTCAGCCTAGTCTATTTCTGCTGAGTAGTGAAATGCTTCCCCCACAACCCTGCAAAGGCCAGCGTCCTACTTCCCCCTTTGGTGGGGTTACGACACACACACACAACCCTGTGGAAGACAGGCAGAGAGCGAAGCTAACACTGTGCCCCTGTACCAGAGGCCTCAATCTGAAACCGGGCCAAGCTGTGGCGAACCACCAGAAACATCGCCAGCAGAATCACAACACTGTGTTCAAATGGTTAAAAACTAGAGTAAACGCAACATCAGCGCAAAAGTGGTTAAGCACTGGAGACGGGCAGATGGCTACAAGCGGAAAAAACAACACCTTTAATCCCGTAGAGCTGAAACATTATGTGGAGAAGGGATGATTTGTACTTTTTGTTTATGCAAATCAAACAGATTAGTATGAAATGGCCCGTTGCCCAGTGAGTCAGCGGATAGAACATATTCTGTGGTTAATTTACTTTACAGGGATTTCCTCAAAACGAGAGCCTGTGTTTTCCTGAGGTAAGCAATCACTCAGAAGGGTCATGGGAGGACGGAGGGGGGGGGGGGGGTCGGTCTGCCAGAAACTACGCCTGCATCAATAATGCATTTTTACAGAAAAAACAAACTCATGTAGACAAAATACACCGACACCAAAAAACACGGGCAGTCCACTGAAAACCCAGGAGTCTGTCTGAAACGCAGCGTCTACACAAGCCAATGTCACGAGGCCACAAGCCTGGTGTGGGTCTTGTGGATGAGGCCTGGCTAGTGAAGGTCTTGTGGATGAGGCCTGGCTAGTGAAGGTCTTGTGGATGAGGCCTGGCTAGTGAGGTACTTGTGGATGAGGCCTGGCTAGTGAGGGACTTGTGGATGAGGCCTGGCTAGTGAGGTACTTGTGGATGAGGCCTGGCTAGTGAGGTACTTGTGGATGAGGCCTGGCTAGTGAGGTACTTGTGGATGAGGCCTGGCTAGTGAGGGACTTGTGGATGAGGCCTGGCTAGTGAGGGACTTGTGGATGAGGCCTGGCTAGTGAGGTACTTGTGGATGAGGCCTGGCTAGTGAGGGACTTGTGGATGAGGCCTGGCTAGTGAGGTACTTGTGGATGAGGCCTGGCTAGTGAGGTACTTGTGGATGAGGCCTGGCTAGTGAGGGACTTGTGGATGAGGCCTGGCTAGTGAGGGACTTGTGGATGAGGCCTGGCTAGTGAGGTACTTGTGGATGAGGCCTGGCTAGTGAGGTACTTGTGGATGAGACCTGGCTGGTGAGGTTAATTCAAGAGGAACGATGTGAGAGCTGGGTCACAGCCAGGTCACACAAAGGGCCGTGTTTACACTGCAATAATGACATCAGCAGTCTGGCCCACACGCCGGCCTATAGGGGAACAGCTGCTCCAACATGATGAAGACCACTTCCCCCAGCGGGTAGCGGGAGGGAGAAGAGGGTCAGTGTGTCTGGAAGGGCCGCACACAGGAAACGCATCATAGTGAAAATATGCAGCTAGAGAGAGAGAAAGAGAGAGAGAAAATACACCCCCACCAGGACACAGATGTGTCTATTTGAGTTCTGGAAACACGCCGTGGAACCAAAATTCTATGTGTAGCTGCAGCCCCAGCAGGATTTAAATGGATAGTAGGACACCAACAAAGATTAAAAAATGAAGAAGAAGAATTGGCAGAATCTCTCAATAATTTAATAATGTTCCCCACTGATTTGGACCGTTGGTTCTATGTAATGTTCAGGTGCTTAGCTTTGCCAGCCAGGCAGAAAGTGAGACAGGCAGCGGCGTTACACAAATCGTACACATTAAAGACAACTCCGTTGCTTTTGAAATGCTTGGCTGCACAGTAATGAAATATGTTCAGAGGGAATGTTTGAAAGACAGCGGGGCATACCTACACCTCCAGAAACATGATGTAAAAGAAAATGAACAGAATCCAAGCAGTGACAACACAGAGTACACTGGCATGGTATCCTACTGGCACTACAATGTTCACCAATTTACCAGGGAAACCTGTGCACTGTGTGAAAAATAGGGTGCACCATTTAAGACGCGGATGATCAGCCCTGGTAGTGCCAAGAAGTGTCCACAAACACACTGGCATTCAGTCTTACTGACAGGTCCTATACGGTCTGGATGCGAAAGACATTTACATTATCCAGGTATTCACTGCTCAAAAACTGTATGAGATGTAAATGAGAAGCTTTCATACAGGGAGTTATGACAATGTCATAGGCTGGCGCCCTGCTCATAACTCATCTCGCACCCCCCTGGACCGCGCACGCCCCGTGGACCGCGCACGCCCGTGGACCGCGCACGCCCCGTGGACCGCGCACGCCCCTGGACCGCGCACGCCCCTGGACCGCGCACGCCCCTGGACCGCGCACGCCCCTGGACCGCGCACCTCTCGAAACATTACTCTTTCTGCATGTCAAGCTTGAGCCGCCCCCAAATAAATACAAACGATCCCCAACGTTTTTCAATTGCCACTTTTGTAGCGATGTGACGTGTTTTTTTCCGACCGGTGTGTCTCTGCCCTGGTGTGTCTTAACATCCCGGGGAAATTGACATTCTCGCAGGCTTGAGCCTTTCCGTAAGCGCGGACACCTAATCACCAACGAATTGCAGGGAATCGTTTCTAGAATAAAACACTACTCAAGTTGCCGTCTGTGAGGGTGTGCGGTTACCATAGAAACGCAGACAATGAGTGTTGAAGGGCTGGCTGACCGGGTTTCCGTCTCTTCTGTTTAACTACAGGCCTACATCCAGAACAACAGAGCGAGAGGAGAAAACCCACTGTTTTTCTTTAGAGCTGACCGTTAAGGCCAAAATCCTCCTACCTGCTGACTAATCTGACCACCAGTCAGGCTCCATTGCAGCAGCTAACATTCCCCTTGGCTTGGCTGAGGGTTGCATTACTATTTTCTGTGAGATTCTAAGGGCAGAGACCGTGGCAGCCAGCTTGACGGAGGATGACACCCATAAACAGAGAGCGTTTGTCTCTGAGACCCAACGTCCTGTCTGGCCGCAGGATCACTGTCCAACTGACAACCCATTCCCTGCGTAGCAGCACCGGTTTCTGATCGCACCCCTCAGGGTTAACGAAACAAGGTTGCCGGCGGGGGGGACACGAACACAATAACGAAAAAACGTCTGAGGGGCAGGCTTCGTCTGTGTCTCCTCCAATCTTCAACGTATCAAGCGCCCGTCCGTTTTTCCCAGGGTGCACGGCGGCTCATTGTCTCTAAATAAAAGCCAAACAATAATTGAAAGAATTTCCCAACGTGTGGTTGTCACGTTAAAAAAATAAAACTTTTTAAAAAGTGCAGGAGAAAACCGGGGGGTAAAATTGACAGTAGACAGAGCATGAGGCAACTCACTGCAGATTGAAAACCGGCAGCCTCAGATGTTATAGGGAAAACCCCAGAGGATTACGCTCAAGGCCAATTTGTCATTACTCCAGCCCGGCTGCACTGACACAAACACTCACTCTCCTCCAGCTGGGCATTTCTCTCACAGAGGCTCTCGTCTTCCCCAAGGAGCCCCAGGTATAACACAGGGCTTTCCCTTCATCCGAGGACATCCCGGCAGGTGACTCTTCACTCGCGGAATACAAATGACTGCAGCTGACCACCAGTAAATATAAGCAGCCAAATCGCTGACTCAATGAAGAACCAGATAGGCTGGACTTCAGCAAAGCCGCAGGCCCTTTATGAGAATGAGGGGTCTGTTTCCTAAATGGCACCCTAGTCACTATCTAGTGTACATCGCCCAATTGGCAAAACTAGTGCAATAAATTGGGTACACTCTCTTGGACCCAGAGGGGTAGTTTAGATGGACCAGATACCAGTGAACTCTTATCTCCGGAGAACAGAACACTTAAATGTTTTATGTCTTGCTTTTTTATTTCAACAGAGGCCACCCAAGTCCTCTGGCTGAACTCAAGTTCCAGACAATAAGTTAGCCAATGTCCAGGAGGTTGTGTGTGGTCTCCGTGAGCTTGGGTGTGTGTGTGTGTGTGTGTTCAAATGCTCATAGGGCAGCTTCAGTCAACACATCCACAAACCAAGACGGCTTTTCCAAGGGGAACCATGTCAAACCCAAGTTTCTCCCAGACAGCTAGCTGACATCGACGAAGGCGTAACACCGTAGGTGTGTCCAGAGGACTTACCTGCTGCGGCGGTGGGCGTGGCTGCATGTAGGGTGGGTGGGTGGGTGTGCCTGGCTGTTGCTGCTGCTGCTGATGGGGAGGGCTGAAGTACGGCGCCTGGCCCTGGGGCTGGCAGAACCCGCCCTGCTGCGGGCCATACTGAGGCGCCACCTGCTGGGAGAGACAGGCAGGTCTACGTCAGGTCAGACACGACACGGCGGACAACCCCTAAACCCCCCCGCTCACTGCCTGACCGGCTGCTACACCGCGACACATACTCCGTTCTCCGCGTCATCAGGCTTACGTGGTGCCGAAACGCACACTAGCGAGGGAGCAGGGAGAAATTCGGGACCAAGGCCGGAGATTTTCCTGCCATTCATCGGGAGCAAGATGTCGTTTGTAAAAGCCTTACATCACAGGTTTTGGAGAACAGCTGGCTCATCCAGACCCACCAGCTCATCTGCGGAGACGTGCATTAGGCAGCTACGTATCTCACGTGTCCTCGCGAGTCTTAAGAAAGAAATACTCGAACAGCAGCAGCAAACATGACAATGGGATTTCCGACCGTACTACTGGGCAGCGAGTGCACAATTCATACTGGTGTAACCTCTCTTAAATTTCGTTGGGCACGCACATAATGGCCTTCGTCATCTACGGACTGCTGGTGAAAATGTACATCTCGGTCTTCATCAAAAACATCGATTAGAATTTCTGATTTCTACCACCCGCCCACAAAAACACATCTGCTAAAATGTTTCATCAAGTATCTACATTTTAGGACACCATGGGCTTCTTCTACACTTTTGGTCTCGTCCAGAACCGGGGTTCTAGTGGTACCTTTGATCGTCAAGTTAGATGCCTACAGCAGAGTCATATGCCCCCTTCAGCCGGAATTGAGTTAAAACAGAAAATGTTTAACATCAAGTATTCTGAGCATGAACTGATGTTCAAAGTTAGAATAAAAAAGGCTGCCCAAAAAGAACATGGTTGCTTTGGTAGAAAGTTTATTTTGACAGGTGATTTTCTACATTCATCAAATTCCCCTCAGCCTGATTTTGGATGTGTCCTTGTACACAAGATTAGGGAAATAGTTCTTCTTGCAGATCATGTAAACATTTAATCAAACCCTCAAATTCAATTGAACTACGCACATTAATGACCCTGAGTTCATGTAACCGTACTCACTGGCTAAAAATATAAACAAAACACTAAATGGGTCAATCTGTGAAATACAATGGGGTGACGCAATAAGACCAACATGTAGAATATAGCAATGGTTACTTCTGGCATCCTGACTTTATACTATGGCTACACGCTGCGCTCATCCCTCCAACCCAGTGGCTGTGTGCAGCGCTCATCCCTACAACCCAGTGGCTGTGTGCAGCGCTCATCCCTACAACCCAGTCACTGTGTGCAGCGCTCATCCCTACAACCCAGTCACTGTGTGCAGCGCTCATCCCTACAACCCAGTCACTGTGTGCAGCGCTCATCCCTACAACCCAGTCACTGTGTGCAGCGCTCATCCCTCCAACCCAGTGGCTGTGTGCAGCGCTCATCCCTACAACCCAGTCACTGTGTGCAGCGCTCATCCCTACAACCCAGTCACTGTGTGCAGCGCTCATCCCTCCAACCCAGTGGCAGCTCATTGTTGCCGTCAGTTTTCTAAACCCTCACGGCATCAAGGCTGTTTTTCCACACATGAGCTCATCACTGTGGAACTGAGACACTGATGTCTGGGAGTCTAACTTCACCTCCCCTAGCTCCCTGACGCTCTCTCCTCTCTGCCACTCTCACCGCTACACTCCGCTCTCTCCTCTCGTCTTGGGAGTCTTAATGCCCCTCCGCCACCACGTTGCCACTCTCCTCCTCTTTGAGCTGGTGGACTGTTTACAGACTTGGGTCTGAAAGCAAAACTGTGGTGGGAGAGGTACGGAGCCTTGGTCCCTGACAGTTTACTTTTAGTCTATAGCTATGGTGAGTCACAGAACACAGTCAACACTGACCACACATTACAGGCACATTCATAACATCCATTATGATAAGCAAATACCAATAAAAACATGTGCATGACATCTCATTACATTCCGTTTATTGCTAATGACATAAACTCAAACAATTCATTGGAGAAACAACGTTATGTCCATACAACCCAGCCGTATGCGTCCCGTCTGCTTCCAGCTGAACTGCAGATGTCATGTCTCTCCTTCACTAGGCTCTGTAAATGGGACATCGCCAGATTGTGATGAACAAGCGACTGACCAAAAACGTGGGAGGAAAGGAAAAGCCAGACCCAGGCCAGTGGGACAGGCGACCGGGACACAACTACACAACCGATAGACAAATCACCGTGACGACAGACCCACAAAGGGGAGGAGCTAGCCACACATCCCAAACACCACACTACCATGTTCACTACTAGGCGGTTGTGTAAAGCAATAGCCATAACCAGTGTGCCACATTGGGAACAAGGGGGCCAGTTTGGACAGAGAAAAGGGTGGAGGGCCGGGCCACATAAACGACTGGGGAAAATCCATTCCTAATTATCTTGAAATATTACAGTTGATCTCTGGCGGGCATCTCGAACGCGGCCATGTCTGCTCCGCAGCCTCTAAGCGTCCCAAAGTTCATCCTATCCCCGTTATACTTCAGACCGGGGGCGATGGGGGGAAGGTAATAGGGTCCCATTTGGGTACGGCCTATTACACCCACCCAACTACCCTCCGCCGATCTCTCCTCCTCACTTTCAGGTCCGGCCATTTGCCCAATCTGAGGGAGAACACGATCAATAGCAGAAGCACAGCGGGCCCCCGGAGGTACCTGGCGAGTCGAAACATCCAATTTCAGGTAGGATCTGTGAGGTAATAGCGCAGGTGTCTCTGGGCCATCTGGGACCCGGCGCAGATAGGAGTCATTACATGGCACCGGGCTCTCAGAGATGGAAAAGCAAGCAGGGTCGACAGCGTTCACACAAAGAGCCCTCGGGTCAAACAGGGAAATACCAACGCCGATTCCTAATGACGTAAGGATCGCCTTCCACTGGCGTCATGACTGCAGTTTCTGTATGTATTCAGCGTGGAGTTAATTTAGCCCAGGGGTTTTTGTCCCTAAATGTTTTTCTTTACTATGTTGACATACTTGGTACGTCAGCAGCCTGTTCCCATGTGCCAGTGAGGGGGGGTGCAGGACCAGTAGTACAGGGCTACATTTAGTGCCGGTGCAGTGTGACTCCATACCCATAATAGCCTGACCCAACCTAGTCTGTCCTTGGCCTTGCAGACACTTCCCTGCCCAGACAGCTGTGCTGCACGGCAACAACTTTGTCACCCTTACAGCATGTCCTGAATAACCTCTCTGTCACCCGCGCGACGCCACACTCACCCGCGCGACGCCACACTCACCCATAACTATTCAAAACCCAAACAACTCTGATGAGGCCTTGATATCCATCACTGGTGAAAGGGCGTTCTGAGTAAAAGCCAACATGTGGAAACAACTAATTGCTGACAACAGTGTGTGAAGACGCCAACAGTTGCTGATGACCTAACGGAGGACATACCTGCTGCTGTTGAGGATACTGCATTCCACTCATGCCCATCTGACCCCGCCCCGGCATTCCCATTGGGTAGCGGTGAGGAGAAGGCGATCCGTATGGCTGGCCAGGGTAGGACCCGCCCCCACCCTGCTGTTGCTGGGAATAAGGGTTGTTGCCCATGGCATAAAGCTGAGTACGCTTCATCGCCATGGCGTCCATAGGGGGCACCTAAAACCGAAGGACAAAATGTCTGTAACATCAAGTTTACGATGGAGACACGCGGCATTTAAAAATAATTCAACAATTATCAGAAAGTAAATCAAAACTAAAACGGTGTTCATCAATTTGCTGAAGTTTAAAGTGACACATCCAGTATTCATGTCCCGGACTGGTCTTAACCAGCAACTACAACGCACAGTGCATAGCATACGCAACTATATTAGACAATGCTAATAAAACATGTTGGATTGGAAAATGTCGCTATAAAACCTTGGTAATCCAATAACTACAAAGTCGAGCATGCATACCTGGCAGAAGTGTATGACGAATATTCAGGACAATCTTACAACATATTTCATACGGTCATACAAAAGTCAGGTCTTGGCATTATCATATTCAAACATATTTAATTTTAATTATTTAGATTTTAATTCTCTCATTTTAAAACGAACTAACGGTGCACTGTTCAATCGCAACCTTCAGTATCAAATTATAGTCACAGCAGTCTGGTTTGAAGTGGACCCATTTCTCAATGTCTTGCAACTACCAAAGCCATTGTGATTTTAACAATACACGGTGTCTCTCCATCACCAGTGCCCGATCAAACTGGCCGGAGGTCGGCAGTCCCTGATTGAAGGGGTTTTGGCTTCAGGGCAATTGAAGCAGCACTCACAGGTGATATGAGCACGTCTTGCAAGGCCTTTCTAAATGGGCAGTCTACGTGTCAGCAGTCATGCCTGGGAACACTGATGACACACACACACCACCCACACTCCAGAATAAAAGCCATCAGATTTTTTTTACTGAAGCTCAGCTGGAACTGCTGTCAACGAGATAAAGCAATATTCAACAACAAGCAGACATTTGTAGAATATATTTTTTTTTTTAAATGACACTATGCTAAATGTTTAAAACACTTGCCGTATTTTAGGAAGTTTCTTAGTATTTTTCAAACTAAGAAAAAAAAGACTGAATCAAGCAATACTGGAATCCGCATAGGAAACGTATGATAAAGGTACGCAAAGTCTGACAAAACAACCGGCTTGTTACAAACAGTCCTGATTGCAGGCAGCATCAGTTTAAATCTCAAACCGTACATTAGAATATTTAGGCCTAGGTAAAAAACACTTCTAACGAGGAGAAAACATGAACATACTGGAAACAGCAGTCTGAAACATTACATTACGTTGTCCCGGTTCGACTTTTACTATTGTTTTTTCAACCCTTTCATGAACACCTTAAGCCATTCTGGGGCTGTGGGCATACAATCTTAGGAAAGATCACTGAATTAAACGGATTCAGAACAAAGAACGATGGGAATTGATAAGGAAAATGGATCAAGGGCTTTTGTCCCCAGTATTAGAAATCCAGCAAACAAGATCGCACTCAATTCCAGCCTCTTGTAACGCACTGCAAGTGCGATAAATCGACACATTTTCTAAAAGAAAAACTGGCATTTTGTTAACATGTAAAATATATGGTGGCCGTGAAACTAGTTGTTTTAAGCGACCATTCACAGAAGGGTTAGAATCCCCAAGTCAACAAGGCTGACTAAATGTGCTTGACATTGAGCAAAGCACCAAACCAGAATTGGGCCTATAACCAACTCGAGATAAAGTGCCTGCCACATGACTAAAATTAATATGATAATAATAACCACAAATGTATACTTTTCTATTTATTAATTTGTACATTTGTTGAATTGTATGCAATAATAGAAAATAAATGCAGTTACTTATTTTACCAGACAGATATACCAATGTTTCACTTTTTTGAATAGTTGGTGGTAACAAAAATACGTAAGTGGTAAATAAAAATGTTTTCTGATTAATTAAGGTCAGCAACCAATTTGCCTCTTGTGAGTTATTTTTCCTCATGGTGAGGCGTGACACAGATTTCCTATTTGTCACTGCATTTTATACCCCAGCGAAACAGAAAGCCACGGAGGGCGTTCAGTTCCTTGAGAGTGAGGCTGTTTTTTCTTACAACAACATGCCTATTTGTTAGATCGTATTTATAAAAACTCTTAGGGGTTCTGCTGAAATGTTGAGAACCTCCTTTGACAGGAGAAAATATATAATTGATAACAAATTCATGGCAAACAGCTTAATTTGCACACCCCACTTGTGCCATTACAAACAGTGCCGACCACTAGTCGTGAAATAGATGCATGGTCAAGCAAGAAATACTACAACAATTCCCATGTTTAGAAAAAAAAAACAAAGAAATACATGAAGTGTGAATTTTAAGCCTAATTACCAAACATTTATTCATTAGCCCACAGCACCAGGTACCGGAAACATTAATGAAAAGGGTATACGAGCTTCAACCAAAATTGATTTCAGTCTTTCTGACGACACACCATAGCAGACCTTCAACACATCCCAATGACAATTGTTTCAAGAGCAACGGGCATGCAATTTAAACTGCCGTCTGTTGGGGGCACTCAAATATTTCTCAAAGGGAAATACAGAACACCACGAAAAAGAGAGCAAGGACACTGAGTGGTAGGCAGGTTAGCTGAGCTATGACAGAATTTCAAAAGATATGGGCCGTGGGAATATATTACGATGCAGAGTAACCGGAAAACGTTAGGAATAACACACGAATTCGGGACTACTTTGGTCACATAAGAATAGAAAATGTGTCATGCGGGCATCTATTGTTAAGTGAACTACTGAGTTATTAACACTGTGTTAATGTGATTGCTGACAATTGTTTTCATTAGCAGTCACAGGGAAGACACGTAGGTGTGGTAGAGCAAGACGATACGGTTTTTAGTATTCTGTATGCAGGGAGACTAATACCACCAGACAGAAAACAATAAATGCACAAGACTAAAAATGTAATTGCGGTTTACTCTATGCACTATGGTCCAAATAGGACGTCGACAGAAACCATACTGCACACCATTCGTGCACACAGACAGATCAGACGTAAACAACCATCACAGAAAAGCCCTGAACTCCATCAGGGGAAGATTTGAAAAATTGAAAGAGATCATTAATGACACCAAACAATGAGACGTTTCCACCAATCAAACGGAGTCGCTTCAAATTCAAAAGCGTGTTATAAGGACGCATACCCGTGGTTCAACTGTATTTCTAAACATAGACATGCACAGGTGCCTCTCATAAAGACATGTCCACGTAACGCACGATGTAAGTGTCCGTGTAACACTAACAAGCTCTGAACGGGTAAAAAGGAGAGACACGAAGCGGTAAATAAATTACTATCAGATGAACAGTGTCAAAATTCCACCGGCAAACATGTGATGACAATGTCGTAGACAAAAGCAGTCATCATAATATAATAAAAAAATCTGTGTGTGTCTCCCAACCCAGCTCTTCGGATGCGGCATGGTCCTTTGATTAAAACCTGAACAAGCTCAAACTGCTAGAGAAAACAGGACACGTCCTCTTTAAAAAGACTAATTTAAGATTCAATTACCACACCCCAGTAAAGATGGACTTCAAATTGGACTTTTTACTATAGAGTCCCAAAGCAAGCTATAGACAGTGGTATGACTGTAGTGTAGCACTTCTACACATTTGTGGTTCTTGAAACCAAAATATTGACAAGACCATTTGTTGTTGTTGTTAGACATTTCTAGAATGCCAGTTCAAATAAGAAATTATCCTTTCAAATGATTACATTTACAATAGCCATTAATGCTTTTGAAAACAGGTCGTTCTTGGCAGGTGATCACAGTGCTGGCCTGAAGAGAGGGTGTGTTTGTGTGTGTGTGTGTGTGTGTGTGTGTTTTGTTGATCGCTAGCTGGCTGATGGAACAGGCACATGGCTAATCTGCATGTGTGAAGGTCAGTGCTCAGCCACTATGAGAGGTGAGACCAGACAATGGGCTCCTTGCCAAAAGGCAGGATCAAATCACTTGATAAAAGATGTCAAGTCATGAGAGTGGTAGCGCGCTTAAATTACACAGTGTATACACCACACAATCCGGATACCAACTACACACCCCCGTCACTTACTGACCGGATACTGAAGAAATTGTTAAGAAAGCGGAAATGAAATTAAGAATGTCATGACATAGGTACCGTAATTAACACCAGGATATATAATAGAAACTTGATCACTGGGTGTTGAGAACTAAATCAGTTGCAAGGTTGTGAAGGAGGTACCTGTCCGATTTAGTTCAAACTCAGACTTTTTAGGTGCAGTCCAAACACCTTGCAAGGCCTCTATCCCTGAGTGCCAAACGTTTCGGCATGTGAATACCCTTTTCAGTAGATGTTTAATCAACAGTTATTGGTGGCAGTCCGCTAACCAATCGTTTATAAAATGTAATTGAAACACTCCCGAACTTCGATGGTTATTACCACTAACAAGCTATTCTCATGGTAAGTCTGTATGCACACAATACAATACGTGCGGAGGAGCACATAGAGGAGCACATATTGCTACAGGAAAGCGCGAGGCCCTTAAACTGCTGAAAGCTGAAAACCAGCTAGCAATAGCAGCTAATGATTTAATTGTATGATAGCGAGCTAAATAATACAAATCCACGCCTAGCACACTCAGTAGACACGAATCGCGTTGGTTTAACGTTGTACCATTTTCGCATCCATTTCATGTCTCAAGTCACACACATTATTATGTGCTACTAGCCACCATGCTAACTAGCCATTTTGAGCAAACACACAACACAGTCGAAGGGTAGTCGACATTTTTCACAGTGCGTCCAGTCAACAAATGCACAAATATTACATAAATGATCTAGTGGGCATGGGAATGCATACACTTCACGTGGCACTAACTTTACAGTAGGTGACTTACGTTTGAATTTTTGGACCATAGACCAGACACACGTACATGGGAAGTAAGAGAACCAAAACCAATGACTTGTGGTCGACACCAAAAGGCAAAAGTCACCTTGGACATAAAATTAAACTGCCAACGCAAATAAAATAACCAAGCAACTGCCTGTGTAGCTGGTGCGAGGCCCAGGGGTTAACTCTGGGTCTACTTTTGCCAGCATGTATACAGATGCTATAGTACACTTGTTATAAAGTAGGTAACACACACAAACAGACTCGGAAAAACCCCTGTCCGGCTACTGGTAGCGCAAGCTAACAGGTTAGCATTGCTAACTTGACTGCCTGACCACAGCTAAATCAAGTAGACAATCCACACTGGACATGTTAGTTAGTTAGTTCATTTAGTAGGACGTGTGCAAATGGGAATATTATTTACCTGTGATCGGCCGCTTCCCTGTCCGTTGTTCCCAGGACTCATAGCAAGGTGATTTCTTTGTTGTCCTCCCCAACCATGAGTAGCTGGACCGTACTGGGAGCTCATGTCTTTAGTCAGCCCCATGCTTGATTGTTGTTGTTGTTGTTGAGCAGAGGGATTAGTGTAATCTGGATAGCCACTGCCATAACCCCGCATCACCGGGCTCGGAGATGTCAGTAGCTGGTTCAGGGTCGGCGTGGCCCCCGAAGGATGCTGCCGACTTTGCCCTGGAAATCTCTGAAACCCTCCAACATTATTAGCACCAGAGGAGGCAGCAGCCATGGCAGCTTTGCTATGATTAGTAGCGGCGGTGTTGCTGCCTGGGCCCATCATGTTGTTCCCCTGCCGAGTGGGACTCATCATCCCGTATCCACTGTTACCGTAGCCAGGTCGGTAGTTCGGGTAGTGGTTGTAGGGGTTGTTCGGGTAGCCTTCGTGGGAGTTTTGTGGAACTTGGTCCATATTGTTCTGTTGTGCCGAATGCATCATCCCAGACCCTGGGCTTTGTTGTCCGCCATGTTGATCAAAGCTAGGCCCTCCTCTTCCATTCCCGTAATAACTATTAAACTCCGAAACAGAGGTGTTCCCACTCTGGGACAGGTTGATGTTATTCGTTGGTCCCAAACTGGCATGGTCGTACCTGCTGTCCATCCGGTCCTCCGTTTTGCCCGGTTGATCCTCGTCACTTTTACTGAGCATCTGCTGCTGATGGCGTTCGACCTGATTAACTAAAACCAGATTCTCCTTTCCTCCAAGTTGGCGGGTTCCACTTTCTCCTCCATGAATCGACTGCTGGCTGTTGTGAATTTGGCGTTGTTGTTGTTGGTGCTGAATGAACTGATTGAATGGCTGTTGCGACTGTTGCTGTGGTATGTGGTGGTGGTGGTGCGACGGAGGAGGATGATCCCCGACGCCGACATGTTTCACTTTATGACTCGCAAGCATTCCCGTCTCCATACTCCCCGAACTCACGCTAGAATGTGAGGTCGGAAAAGACGTCGTTCTAGAATCTCCAGTTTCCTTCTCGCGCAGATTGGAATTGTTGTTGTTCGCAGGAACAGCTCGAGCTCGGCTGTTCGGGTTCACTTCATGGTGATGGCGTTCTACATTATTCATAGCATGAACGCTAGTCCCATTTCCTACCCCGAGCACAGCTCCACCACCAACAACAACTCCAGACTTGCCAGATTTCAAATCCTGACTCACGCTGCTCGCTAGATTGGACTTCTTCTTACCATTTGCATTTAGGGCCGTTGCCACTTGTGTAGCCATGATCAAGTTCACATATCCGGCAGAAAAACCAGTCGCGCTAGCTAGCTGGCTAAGTGTAAGGGGGGGATAACAGGAAGAAGAAAAGCAGAACACGATTAGAAGCCAGCTAACAAGCTAACGTTAGCGCAGAAGAAAAAGAGCATGAAACGGTATCGAATATTTCTCCATAATTCATAATAGTCGGTGTTGGAACGAGCGCTCGCGGAAAGTGTCGATAAAGGAAGTAATTCAACTTTTTCAATTTCATGTCTAACTAGCTAACCCGGATACAGGCGAAATGCCTTTTTATCGCAAAGCCCTTTAGCCCAGCATGGCATCAGCGAAAACAGTGAGTGCTCGGAATAGAGAGGGCTCTAGGGCACGGGGGGGCTGTGCTCGAGGGTTGGACGGCTGATGAGTTCCTGGTCCGGGCGGGGCCACATTTTGCTGAGCAGAGGCATCCGCGCGCTAACAAACATTGCTATCTTGTATCTGTTTTGTGTCTATGTGTGCAACTGCATTGGTGAAAAAACCTATGCAATAGACAATAACAACTTGTATGCATACATTGGAAAACTAAGAAAAGTATCACTATTGGTTCAAAAGGGTCAATTTTGTATTGTTTTTTTAATCTATTATTAGGTCTACCTTCAAAATAGTTTTGTTTTCATTCATTTGAAAGGGTTGATAGGGGCTCATGCCGGTTTGATTTGTAGAATGATGTCATTGTTATTTCTACTAAATACATTCCCCAGCTACACCCATTATATTAGAAGAAACACTGTAAAATCAGTTTTACTCTATGCTGTGGTGTCAGCTTTTTAACAGGAATGTAAAGATGAACAGAACGGTGAACGGGACATAACAGAGCTAACAAGGCTGTCTGCGTTTATCTATCGTCCTAAATTAGAGTGAATATACGTGAACAAATATGTTAGTCTGTGTATGCGGATGAGGGATTGACTCACTTGAGGGACTCGGTGGCATGTTCAAGGGGAAATCGGTTGGGACCTCCCCCAGCAACGTCGGCAGCAGCAGCCCACTCAAGTCAAGCAGGGAAAGTGGGTCAGATAGAAAAGCCACAGAAAGCAACTGTACAGCGCCACATGAACACACTGACACGACAGATCCTGTGTTGTTGTTGTTTTTTATTGGGGTAGGAAAAAGGCTACTCTAATAGCCTTTGTGAGCCAAATGCGAGCCTATTACAGTAATAGCTAGTGATCCACTATTGGGCTATGGTCAAAAGCAGGCTACTACACACAGTACTGGCCCAAGGGGGGCATTTGAGACATGGTGAAAAAAGCCAAATGCAAGGCACTTGCAATCAGCACCCCTGTGCTATACAGACACCAGCCAGAACAACATGCTTTCAATTTCAGGCTTGAGTAAATTACAGTTTTACAATTGATTTGTTTACTCGGATGGCTTCAGGTAGGCCAATATTCAGTGGATAAAGAATTACTATTTCCACATGTGTTTTGAAGACTGGCACGCTCTAGCTAGACAATGAAACAGCTTTGATGACCGAAGGAAAAAATTAAATTAAACGCTGTATATTTCATGCGTTCAATTTTTCTAATTTTCACTGGTTAAAGGTAACTAAGCAACCGAAGGCATCCTCTCAGAAACGAAAATTATAACAAGTAACAAGTTCTTGTGGAAAACAGAAGAAATCACAATACACTGCTGAAGCTGGAATACTGACATCATAGAGATATATGTATAGAACTGTGTCATATGATATTTTATAGGATCTCATGTAAACGGCGGTCTAATCTAAACATTTGGCCTGAAGCACACGATAGAATGCCTTCTCTGTAAAGATTCTCAAGTGTATTGCAATCACATCTATAGAGACAACTTGTCAGTGCACTTCAGTGTTTGGCAAGAGTCTTTCTAACAACGAGTCCTGGGTAGTTACACTAACTAAGGACAATCTTTTTTGTGTCTAAATAATTTGGTGTTATGTGCATGCATTAAAACCGACATCTGATCATTGTACACAGGCATCAGGAAACGAATATGTGCTTTTGCTGTTGGAATGTAACATATCAATGTATGTAAAGCAATGTATCTGGAAACAACTATCTACAAAGAACAGACACACGAATGCATCCTCAGTCAGCATTAACCATTAACCAACACAGGAAATGACTGTTTCGTTGCATACAGAAAATAATCAACCCCTGATGAAATGCTGATATTTACTCATTGTCCTACTATAGAGCCGTCCAATGTCTCTGGGCATCATTTGAACCTCCTTCACACTGTCCAGTCAGCCTTGCCAATAGATAGTTCCCCTTATTGCCCCACTTAAAGCATCTGCAGGACAGTTTGAGGTGACGTTTGGCTCCTAATGAACACGTTCACTGAGACCTGCCTCAGGTCGAAGCTGGCAAGGACCCAGACAGGCAACGGTCTCTGGGACCGGGTCTCAAATGAGCTTCCTGTGACCTATTTAGAGCACCACTTTTGAACAGGGCCCATAAGGTCTTAGTCAAATTGAGGGCCTTATTTTTGGAGAATAAGTGAACCATTTGGGAAGTGGCCTGTGGGCCGTGTGACACTGATTGCGTTTCTCCTAATTAAACCCACTCTGACCTTGGCAGAGGTAAATCATTAGTTTCCCGTTGCAATCATCACACGGCTGCAATACTCCATTGGACAGCCATTTGCATTTAGACGGAGGCCAGGCCATGCCAAAAAGAAGTGGGAGAAAAAAAACCTTTGACATTGTCAGAGAACTACCAAGCCAAAACAGGATTGCATGTTTGGACCTTAGTTAGCCAACAGTACAGATGTTCTCTTTTCCAGCAAACTTTCTAAAGAAGTCTTATTCATACTAACAATCCATATTTATTGACCATTCATCATTTAGCTACTAATATCTGCTATTTTGCCCAAAAAAAAGATTTTGCGGACTATAAACACAGTCTAGAACTGTGGTGGAGGGGGCAGGAGAAAAGGTATGGAGATTGTCAGGGAATTACTTGCATCGTTAGTAATTCATTACTTTGGTAATACCATTTCCTTTCTTACTTGGCAGCTGCAAGGGGTTGCCTTTACAAGGGGTTGCCTAGCAATCAGCCTAACACACTGGTGACATCATTCATGGCTGAATCAATCCCAATCACTTTAATTAAAATTTCCAAGTTGACCATGTAGCGTAATTACCACAAGTGTGACCTTCAGGCTAAGTCAGACGACGTGTCTCTTTCTGCTTTGCCTTGTATCTGCTAACCATGGGGTGGGATAGATCGGTTTGATTAGTATGGCAAAAACGTAAAACGCTGCGTTGCAAAATCAAATCCAATCTCAGGTGGATCATCTCTGAAATTCAATTTTACCATAAGGCAGGTGGAATAGGCGTGATCTGCTTTCTTTGAAACACATCAGACATGCTGTTCTAGGCAGTGAAGAACAAAGAAAGCATAAAAGTGGACTGTGGTGTTATTTAAAATGATATAAATCTTCCATTCATTGCTGCAGGTAAAAAAATATGTTTGTGATGTTTGCTAGTATAAGTAGCGACACTGACTAGACACAAGCTTAGGCTCTCAAAAAACGTAGCTTAATAGAGAATCTCAGTTGGAAGTGGTTCTTAAACCAGTACTAGGCTTTATCTGTGTTAAGGGAAACCTTCCTTTCTAGCGCAAGTAGCAGGGTTCTGACACTAGGAACCGTGAGCAATGAGCGTACTGTCCTCACCCCTGTAATGTCCTCACCCCTGTACTGTCCTCACCCCTGTACTGTCCTCATATCTGTACTATCCTCACCCCTGTACTGTCCTCACCCCTGTACTGTCCTCATATCTGTACTATCCTCACCCCTGTACTGTCCTCACCCCTGTACTGTCCTCATATCTGTACTATCCTCACCCATGTAATGTCCTCACCCCTGTACTGTCCTCACCACTGTACTGTCCTCACCCCTGTACTGTCCTCACCACTGTATTATCCTCACCCCTGTACTATCCTCACCCCTGTAATGTCGTCACCCCTGTACTGTCCTCACCCCTGTACTGTCATCACCCCTGTATTGTCCTCACTCCTGTACTGTCTTCACCAAAACAAATCCCACTCAGCATATCCGAACCACTCAGGTCTTGTAATCCATTCATTAGAGATAACCATTCATCATTTAGCCAAGTGCTGGGTTGAGACCTGAGCTAAGTTGTTCTGGCACTCAGTGAAACACGTCCATGTGTTCCAAATGCTGTGAAATATGGCCATGTTTTTCTATTCCTAACCTAGTGCACTACTTTGCTAAGAGCTCATAGCTCACTGCAAAGGGAATAAGTTGCCATTTGGGACACGTCTGCTGTCTTTTTCCCTCCATGCCTGCCTCCAGCTGAATGATTTATGAAATAAAAGGTTGTTTCTGGATTGCCAGATGGCGCTATGTTATGAGTATCGCTATTTAATAGTGTAGTAAAGTGTTCACATGTTTAATGGTTTGTTTGTGGAGGCTTAGCAAGGACCCACACAAACTAAATTATAATGTGTCGTCAGTGTAACATGTGCATCTGTCTTGAGGAAAATTATCAGGTTGTCTTTTTTGTTTATTTATGGTTTCCTGAAAAGCAAACAGCGTTGATAGACAGAAAATAGTCGTAACATCTCAGCAGGTCGGATCACAAACCCATGCTGCACAGGTACCTCAGAGGCACAGGCCCAGAGTGTTGGACCACTCCAGACAGCAGACTGAGGCGGTAAGTTAAAAACTGAACTTAATACATAGAATTTCTGTTGTCAAATGAAAAAGCAGCACCCTTTCTCTCCTCTACCGTGTCACGGTGAGACCTGATCATACCTACTTATGCCCTGTAGATGAACAACGGCGGACAATTAAATTCCCGTAGTTATTTCCTGGTTGCTAAAACTCTACACATTCTTCACTACCAGAATAGTATAGTAAAGTGAAATCAAAACATACTACCGCAATTGCACTATAAGGGGACAGTTAGTTTGAACGCAAACTTTTGTTACTCTAAATCGACTGACTATCACAAGGTCGCAGATTGGTCCAGAGGTCGCACGGTGAGTGGTGCAATTAACAAGAACAGGTCTAAAGGCTTCATTATGCTTCTGCGTCAACTCCACGGCGTAGCTACGCCGTTACTCCTATGGCGTCGTGGCCGTTTTATGGTTCTGCGTCGCGTTGCGTTGCATTTCACCGCCAGATGTATAATCTGACCAATCACAGCCCTTGTGGTCTGCGTTGCCTCGAAGTGTAGTTACAATTTTGGAGGTGCACAACGAGCTACGGCGTAGGGGTCGGAGAGGGGTTCCCGTCGACGCAGAGGGGTCGGAGAGGGTACGCCGTCACTTCGACGCAGAAGCATAAAACAGGCTTAAGATTGTGGAGTTGGTCATTAAACAGGGCCACCTTGCCTTCTCGTGCTCTGGTGACACCTGGTGGTGGATTGGGTACTTGTGTGGAATTGAGAATAAAGCCTACAGTCTATGGGATAAAGGCTGGAGTGTTCACTTTTTTCTGTTTTTTTCGTTTAAGGTTTCCAATACAAACTTCTTGGTTGAGTGAGCAGCAAGATAAGAACCTGACAGTCCTCGGATGTACTTTGGAAGGCAGACGTCTCAACATTGACTGCCTTGAGGCCACTGGGAGATACTGTGATTGAGCAGTGCCTTTTGGAAATTGAAAATCATGAGACTGGCGAGAAAGAATGTGAAAAGGTAAATTATCCTTCAAAAACATATAGTGCAGAGCTAACAATATAATTGTTATTGAGCTAAAAACCTATAATATACATATTTTCACTGAGATTATTTAAGTTATTTATTTGGGCTCACCAAACCTTTTCATGGTCAAAAATATAATGGCAATTTATGAATGACAAAATGGAGGAAGATGCATTTTATCTAGGTCTACTTTTAAATGTCTTTGATGTTGAAATATACAGATCTCACTAGGTTGTAAGTTACAAATCAAGCTCAATGATGGAAATTCACCTTGGGAAATCATCTTTAGTCCTGGGGTGTATTTTAGAAAGCACGGTTGACATACTCTTCTTAGAACAGGTGGTTATAATTAGTTCAGTCAACTCTTGAGTCTAATTAACCCACAGAAAGGTGCGAGCACGAAGATATAAAAAGGCCTCATCAATGGAACATAGATAACATCATCTCATCATGGCAACAGGAGAAAAAAAGACCCGAAGCGCCTGTTTCTATGCAATTAAATTAGTCATTTTATTCACTGCTTATGCCAAAAATGAACCAATATTAAAGAAAAAAGCAATAACATATCAACAGCAAATGAACGTGAGTTGTAGTGGCAGAAAATTGCTGACCAAAGGTGTGGTGTTGTTGAGCTTCATAAAACAACAGTAAGTAGTTACATTTTATGCTCAAAAAGTTTTTTTAAATTGTCGACCATTTCCACCCTGTTAGTAGGCTATTTCATTTTGTTCATTTAAAGGTAAACTGCTTTTATAAGAAAACATGTGCTTTATGGATATATTCAAATGTGGCATGCTTTGGTGCCCATGGGATAAAGACTGAGGCCCAAAGAACAGGGTGTGCTCAGTAAAACAGTAGAACAAACTCTGGGATAGTTGCAAACTTCACCGAGTATGTTGCCGTAGTAACTGAGTCGAGGAAACACAGAATTTGCGTTACCCCAGAGTTTCAATTAACTCTGAGTGTACATTATGCTTTCACTAAACCCACTTTCTGAAATACCTCCCTGAACTACGCATAATCTGTGTCTACAAAACTTACCCTGAATGTTCAAAAGTGTATTCCATGTACAGTGTCCAATTAGACAAAATTCTGAGTCTTTACCTCCCACTGGTGGAGCTCGTTTGAAAGTTTTTTTGAATTATTTATTTCACTAGACTTATACCGTATTTCTGATTCGTTTGTATGAATACAGTAGAAATACTCGAATCCTACAATGCAAACAATACAAAACCACCAGCACGAACATCAGATTCAAATAGTCATGGAGGCTGTCATTATCTTCAAAAAGCCTTCGCATTATCCTGGGTTGAATACAACAGGCCATTACAATACTTACAGACATAAAAACAGTATTTATACACTTTTACTTCATATAATCACAGGCATTTTGCTGAACCTGTTTGTGCTGTCATTTTTTTTAGATTAGAGTGCCGACATCTTAATATTTTTTTTTTTGCTGGCCGTTTGTAGGAAACCTATGTGTCCACGTGTAACTTTGTATTATTCTGAAATTATCTATACTAAATTACATTGTAAATATATCCACAATACATGCTACACTGACACCACCAACCTAAGACCCACACAACTGCACATGTGAAGATCTGAAAGGATGTAGTCTAGCTTTGATAGGGGATTTTACATATTCTATTAGAAGGCAAAGTAGAGCTATTTTGCCATTTTATAAGCATGTCAAACCATCTCGTCCAGTGCATGTTTAGGTGTCAGATTTAGGGCTTAGTTTAGGATTTGGCCGGAAATGCTTGATAAGACACGGCTGTGCAAACACCATTTATCCTGTAGAAGGCACTGGCATCATGTTCAAACGTGAGACACCAACATCAACTATATTTACAAAAATACAGCAGGTAACAATGGAGGGGTTTAATAATCCAAACAATATTACATGTTCAACATCTAAATAGATGAATGTTGGTTAGATGCTGTTCTGATCATCAATCTAATGGTGTCACATTAGATAGGCAACCCCTGGAATTAACTTAATTCTCTGGTTACTTATTTTCTATGGTCTATTTTCTATCGTATGTTCTATCCACACAGGCAGTGCAGCGGTCTGCTCCCCTATGGAGACTCTTATCGTCGTATTGTCTGTTATTCGGGTCACCGATTTGTTTCCTTCCCGAGTCAAGGCCCATATGCACACCGCGGGCGACGTACGTCTACAAAGAGACAAGCTACCATTCATTGCCAATGAGAGCCAGCTATTATTCATTTTCAATGGGCGGAGCTACACATTTCCAATGGGCGGAGCTACGCACAGAAACAAAATCTCCCAGCGAGCGCGAGATTTCAAAAGGAATACGGTCAACTTTATGCTAATTAGCCAGCGGTGACAGGTTTGTCGATAACCAATGGCAGAGTAGATGTCCTCTGCATCCAGAAGTCCCTTATCGTTTCTAGTACTCCTAGTGCTAGCTATCTTAAAACTCCCTTACTATCTAAAAACGTGAACGAGAGGCGTATCATTGCGATGTCCGCTTTTACTAATATCTATTTAGTCTCCGGCTTCGAACTTCCACTCCGAGCTGGCGGTGAGCACACAAAAGAGAGCCCAGCTACAGCTCACCGGAGATGGGGATATGAGCTGAGCTAGTTGGCTGTGTGCACGTCGTAGGGTCAGGCTGCTGTTACAGGTGCGCCCGGCTGATATGGTGGCACCCTCAGGCTGCTGTTACAGGTGCGCCCGGCTGATATGGTGGCACCCTCAAGCTGCTGTTACAGGTGCGCCCGGCTGATATGGTGGCACCCTCAAGCTGCTGTTACAGGTGCGCCCGGCTGATATGGTGGCACCCTCAAGCTAGCTCGCTGATATTGTTTTGATCTTCTGAGAGTCAACTCACACCCTACAGTTATTGGAGCAAGGATGAAAGTCATATTCATTTGTAGGTATATTCTTAGAATTACTGCCAGATATTAATGTGAATTGTGTTGCAATGGGTTGTTTTTCACTAGCCCAATTATTTTACAAGTTTAAGATAGCATTACACAGCATGTTAAACATGAGCTAGGATTTCACAGGAAATACTAGCCAAGTCAGGATATATTAGGATTTCCTTGGCTGCACCAGAACTCTTCCCCAGCGTTGCACATCTCCTGGTCCACAGCAAGTCTCACACTTTTTTTATGATGTACTTTTGGTACCACAAAGCCATTACAAAGACTCAAAACAGCCACCCCCAGCCAAATTACAGAAAATAAGATATTTAACTAGCAAAACACAAATGGCATTCATCAGCTACTTATGTATAATGAAGAAAGTGGAAGTTTACAGGGTATACAAGGTGTTGTGTTAGCAATTCCAAACTGTTTATTCAGCCAACATTAAGCTCAGACAAACACATGTTCCTAACAAGGATTTTTTTCACAGAATAAATCGCCATAGTAAATAGACTGTGAAAACAGACTATAGTAAAAACACTGTGGTAAAAAAGCTATAATTAACAGGCTACAGTTACAAAAAGGGCATCCACTGGGCATTACATTGACAGGTTTAAAGCATATAGCACGATAGCATCAGAGACCTGTTAAGTCTACCAACAACATCAAGGCTCAAAGATTAAAATCCCAACAATAATTTCATCAACAGGTCTAAAGCCTTACGTGATCCCGCCGAAGACCCGTTACAAGTAAGTGTCAACCAATCATGGTTAATGTTTCTAACGAGTCCAGTACGACAGTACCACCAGAGACCCATTTAGGGAGGTATAATTGTTATGGTCAAGTTTTGTCAAGTGTTCATTTCACAAATACCTCATTAGTCTAGAACAATATCTTTCAATTGTTTCAGTGGACCAGTGGATTTCCAGGTTGTAATTATTGTACCCCGCGGAGACCGTGTAATTCACCACCTTGTGCGACATATTGCCATGCGTTTACACACGATTCCAAGCATACATATATGGCTCAGGAAAAAGTAGGGCAACATTTGCCCTGGCTTCCGTGCTGGAATTGTCTCTCGCTGGTGAACTTATTATTAAACATGTTTCTTCAACGTTCCCCCCGCATGTTAATTACCATCGTTAGCCTTTGGTGTCATGAATGTTTTCAAGTACCCCCTGGGGTCCTCGGACCCCTGATTGGGATCCACTGTGCTAGTTCACAAGTGCTGCAGATTTCTCAACCGCGTCTGAACTGCCTGATTCCCGGTTTATTCAAAAAAAGGTTTGTATTTTGTGTAGCCTTACACCTCCTTGTCGTTTTGAACGTGTTTATAGGACAAGTTTTGAACATTCCTAAATAATTGGCAAAATGCGAAAAAGGAACCAGTAGCACATTTTGCGCAAGGTTTGATGTGTATTATGAGGTGTTGACTATTCCAGACACTTATTTCAGGTAATGTTGAGATTTACCATTGTAAGAAAATTGGTGTTATTGAAAATTGCGTCATAGACTTCTTACAGTGAAAGAAACCATCTATCGTCATGTTTGATACGTTTAAAATTATCCAATAGTTATTAAGCATACATACAGACGTTGTATCACTACTTTCACCAAAAGCAACAGCACATTTGTTGGTAATTGGTGGAAAAAATACCTTGCAGACTCGGCTACAAGATTGGAGCTGATTTGACCTTCCTAGCGAACTCTGGAAAGTTCTCCGTGGATGCTTTTACAGTAGCTAGAGTATGTAGGAGGAAGAAGAGTGACTTTAGTAAACACATTGAAATATAAAACACCCAATATCGCTAATATCGTTATTTACATGAAAATTGTTGTCTAGAAATTACTCTGTAACTTAGCCGGCTAGCTGAAAGAGATAAAAGGATTATTTCGGAAACACAAGTAGATCAAATAAATGTCAAATTTTTTGCTTGTTTACAGTATGGAAAAGTGAAAAGTAATCATATGGTGATCATATCTTATCGCCCTGCTTTTTCTGGACTCAATGGATTTGAAATCAATGTATTTTGCCTTCTCTCCTTTTTTTCTGATTTGAAAGTGATGCTCCATAAGAAAATAAATAATTAAAGGCATACAGAGAAAAGGGAGGTCTGCAGAACATAGGTAATTCTGAAACATTGAGCCACGCTGGCAGAAGGCCAAGCCCACACACAGAGTGAAAAAACAGCAACCATTTAATGTAATTAAAAGATAATAGTTGGTTGTTGGCAGGCGAAAATCTTCCCACCAAGACTTTGATGCTTTGGTGTTAATGTTGCCAGGCTGAATGAACTATAATAGCATTTATTCTACCTGCTTTTTGTATTTCATGTACATTTCAGTGATTTAACACAGTGGTTCCCAACCAGAGGTTTAAGGACCCCTGGGGGTACTTGCTCTCTCCAGAGGGGCTAATTTAGAAGACTCGTGAGACCATTGGCTACCTGATAAAAAACACATGAGGGGATACTTCAGGGGTTCTGAGCACAGGGGAAAATTCTGTTGCTCATTCAGTTACTGGACAAGGTTGGAAACAGTTGATTTATGGAACATTATTTTTTATAGTTTAAGTTAACAATCGTACAACTAATACCTTACTCAGTCAAGCAGCTATAAGCCAAGTTATGCTAGAAGGGAATGGCTTGACAGTTAAGAGGCTAGAGGAGGCAGACTGAACTTGGGTAGATAGATAGGGTCTGACCAGAGAGCCTTGTCCACGTCTTTAGCCCCTCATGGCTGGATTTTCTCAGTTCTCTATGACCTTTAAAGCATTGGCTGTGTCTAGTTTTATTGTTTCTTGAAACAAAAGACTCACTCAAAGATATTATTTGGTGAGTGGTGTAAATTAGAGGCTGTATATAAAGTTGCCCTATTCTAAAATAGACAAATCACAAGTCCATTCTTTTTTTTTACTGCTATGAATAGAATTAGTTAAACGTGTTTAACCCAATTTCTCTGCTGTTAGCTGGGGTCATTCAACATACCAAATGGTTAAGGACAAGAACTGACAAATATGCATTGCCTCATGGAGCCCCAAGCCCAGAAATAGCATGTGGCATAATCTCAATATAACACTGTTGCTATGTTTAGAAAAAAATGGGATATGAATTGCTACTGTCAATGCAACGCATGGCCTTGAGATATAGAAGTGCTCACTTATTTAGTTGAAATTTGGCTGGATTAAAGCCCTACGATGCAGCAGATTGGTTTCAATTGTGTCCGAATGGAAACAAAACAAAGGGATATAATAAAAAAGCAATGTTTTGTCAAGTTCTTTGTCAATACAAATAAGTGATAATAACAGTCAAATTATATTATACTAACAAAAGCATTCCTCAGCAACAAGCACAAATGAATAGGTTTATAAAAAAGCTGTCATTGCAACAAATAACTATGATTGCCTATAAAATGTATTGTCGTACATAATAAACGTGCACATATCTCCACATTTCTGATTAATAAAAGACAGTTGTTCTTAATATTTGAAATGGGGCTTTTCAAATGTACATCAATTTCTCTCTGGTGACTTTCCTCCGGTCTTGCTAAGCACTGTCCATTTTCATCCGTTGGAGTAACGAATGCAGACACACTTGTAATGACCTGTCAAACTCACCTTGGAAATGTCAGAGATGGTCTGAATGGAACATTAAGCTTGTCTGTTGCATATATTAGAATGTATGTTTTTGGTCGAAGATGTAACACTCCAGTCTACACGCTTACACTACATCCATAAGAAAAAGAAAAGTATGAACTTATTCACCTATTTATTTGTTTATTTTTTGCAGATGTCTTTAAATGAAGTGCCTATTCACTTAAGTTGAACTTGAGCGCAGTGTGATAATTTCTATCCTCCCTAACAATATAAATAATGAGCTATATGTGTAATCTAGTGCCAAGCGTTTCGAATTTAAACACACTTCCCATTTTTACACACCTGGTGTGCAAATGCATATTGGGATTGGAATATCGTTTTTATCCAATAAGACAATGTTTGTTTAGGTGCATCCTAAGAGAAACTAAAGTGACATTTAAATTCCCTAAAATTGAGGGAATAATTATCCAGTCAATGTAGTCCATTCCTTTATTATTGTAACAATGGTCCTTATACTACTGAATGTCAATGCCACCGGTTTTATTCAACAGTCACTTGAACTCTGTGTCCTGCTTATTCTCTGGCAGAAACCACACAGGAGTAGTGAGTGTATTTGCTCTGCAGTTTATTGCCCACCAATCCTGTTAAATTCTGAAGGCAACATTTCCCATTTTTTCCCTTTCACTTCAGGCCTCTGAAACAATTTAGATTGGCTTTAATTTGTTTTCTTTAGGACTTCCATTATAGCAGATTACTGATTTCTTTTATTTTCTTGCAATATCAACAATTGTCTGGATATAATGTAAGGGTAATTTATTTCAAACCTCCTATTTTGAGTTGTATGTGTAATGGGTGTTTTATCTGCAAATACCTCGGTTACCAATGAAATTCCATGGAGGGCCGAGTATCTAAAATGTTGCCTACTGATATGACACATAAATCTCAGTGGAATCTTAAAGGGGGTGATTTATTGTTTTTTTTGGCGGAATCTCGGGGCAAAGCCGATTCCACTGAATATAGGCTTCTTGTGGTGTTAGCCAACATTATATATCTGTGTAGTTGGGAGTAGTTATAGATCTGTTAGCTCTGAGTAGATGATGGTGGAATCCCATCCCAATTCATGTTATTGATCAGAGTTAATGAACTGGTAATGACTTCTTAAAGGTGTTATCCTCAATTCATTTATTTACTTTATTGAAATGCTGGAAGCGTGTCATGGATTTAGTGATTTGTAGAGAAAAATTACAGAAAAAATACACTTAGCTTATCTTAGAACATTATACTATAATGTATATATCAAGAGCACTTATAATATTTTGTTGTACAAATTCTTTGTCCTTTTTGTATGTTTTTTAAGATTTGAGAATGATAATGCTGATCGAATATTAAAAACACTTACTTATGGGATAAATCTGTAAAAAAATAAACTACATTTTTTAGACAAAATTGAATTAATTTACTAGATAATCAACCAGAATATGTGTGTGTGTGTGTGTGTTCGTCAGTGTGTGAGTCACAGTACTCAGCTGTGTCTGCAGCAGGCTGATTTCATGGCTGAGTGCCCTCCCAGTATGTAGATAATAATTTGCACAGCAGAGCCCAGTGCCTGACGTTCCTAATATCAAACGCTCCCATTATCTGCAGGAGTTAAAAGTCTGGGCACGGAGAGACAACAAAACAGCAGCACAATGTTAAAGTGAAGGGAAGATCCCGTTTTACACAATCTAATGTGCTTATTTTCTTAGATAGGGAAACCAGGGGAGTCAATCTATTAGTGTCGCTAGTGGAGTAGACTAGGGAAAAATATTGTTTTTATTTAATTTCCTTTTATCGTGCTGCCAAATTCCATAAATGCCAGTGTTTTTTCGATTTACGCTTACATATTTTTTATTGTACAGAGGACAAGTAAAAGCTTTGATTGAGACTATAAAATAATTTTGCTTTAATAAAACACAGGATTTGCATTGTTGCCTGAACTGCGTATTGTAATATATTTTTTTGCCAGCATTTTGCATTTTGACGATAAACAGCCTTTGTGTTGAATAAGACAGACTAGAATACTGCAATCATGATGCTTTGTTACAGTTCTAATTGTCCCATTCATCTTCATTGTACCAAGCATCAGCCTCTTTCTGAAATCCTTTATAGAAATAAACATTTAAAAACAAAATCACAATTATGAGCATTTTAAACAGCGGAAAACGTTGAAATTACTTATAATAAATGAATTAGAATGAGCCGAAACCAAATACAGAACACTAGATTAAAGAGCTAGAATAGACATGACAAACAAAAAGACTAGACAGGACAAACAATATTACTTATGGGTAAACCAATACAAAGGCTGACAAGGGACATTACGGAACCTGAAACTTAAATGGGGTCCATGACGAGGGAAACAGGTGCAGTAATCAAAACATCAATAATCAAAGAAAACAGGTGTCCATGGTGAAAAAAGGGACAATGGGCGTTGAGTGAAAAGTAACACATGTAGGATTGTTATTTATTAACCTAATTGTCACTATACATTCACTCTGCAAAGTTAAGCCCTTATGTGGTAAATGTAAAAACAATTAAAGACAAATATCTAATCAAAAGATTTACATAAACCCTATTAGTAGCACAAGCATTGTCAAGCACTATTTTAGCATTATTCTACTCTAGAATCTGGATCTTTTTATTCCATGTATTTCATGTTGCCAACATTAAAATATTTTTAACAGAGGAAAGTCCACTGTACAAAGGCAGCGAATCACAGGCAGACCCACCTTTATAAACATTCTTTGGGGAAAATTCTAATAATTTACAAGTGATCCAATGCAGCCCTTATTTTATTGATCTGAAATACATATATTAAAAACACAGGTCATGTCTGTTGTGTTGACAGAAGGAAAAAAGCTCTGAAGAATTTAAAAATGGTCGTCCACAGAATATAAGGTGGCCGTACCACAGAATAGAAGTGTCCTAAACTGGATATAGGCTGCCATTTGGGAGTCACCCTCTATTACCCTCTGTCAACACAAATGGACACCGGTTTGTGACGACCGACCCCCGGCCACAGAACGGACCAACAACCACTACCTCCTGCGGCAATGACACAAACACACACCGTCAAGATGATTGGGTACAACACTGTATTACCCTCACAGCAAGAGGGGGAGAGCGGGACAAACCCGAGGGATAGGCTGAGATAGGAAGGACATTGGTGTGTGTGGGGGGTGCTGTGGGGTTGTGTGTGTGGAAGGGCTGGGTGAGTGTGTGCGGGGTGCTGTGGGTTTGTGTGTGTGTGTGGAAGGGCTGGGTGAGTGTGTGTGGAAGGGCTGGGTGAGTGTGTGGAAGGGCTGGGTGAGTGTGTGTGGAAGGGCTGGGTGAGTGTGTGTGAAAGGGCTGGGTGAGTGTGTGGGGTGCTGTGGGTTTGTGTGTGTGGAAGGGCTGGGTGAGTGTGTGTGGGGTGCTGTGGGTTTGTGGGTGTGGAAGGGCTGGGTGAGTGTGTGTGGAAGGGCTGGGTGAGTGTGTGTGGAAGGGCTGGGTGAGTGTGTGTGGGGTGCTGTGGGTTTGTGGGTGTGGAAGGGAAGGGATGGGATGTGGGGGGTGTTCGGGTGTGCATGTGGGGAGGGCTTTGTGTGTGTGGATGCATGCAGGGGGGGTGCATGTGGGGGAGGGCTGTGTGTGTGTGTGGATGCATGCAGGGGGTGCATGTGGGGAGGGCTGTGTGTGTGTGCAGTAAATGAGTAGTGTGCGTCCAGCCGTGGCAAGAGGGTAATGGGAAAGCAAAGAGGATCATTATCTCTGACAGCCTGCGCTGCCAAACACCTCATCCTCCTTCAGCACACACGGGGAAAAATGGACTGCTTGCTGGTCTGTCATGTTGGTGGAATCTATAACCTTTTTCACTTCCTCAACCTTCCCATAACTGTCCTTTATGGATGGTTTTGTTTTCCGCACATTTATTTTAGGCACAAGCTTTGTTTCCCTAACTACTTTGCATTCCTCTGCATTATTTAAAAAAGGATACAGTTATATAGCATGCAAAGGAGACCGAATATAAATCGGTCTGTTTAGCATTCAAAAATGTGGTGGAATTTCTCAAGGCAGAAAGCTTGCAAAGAATGGCTTTTAGGTCTTCCCCTCACGAACCCTGACAGCGAGCAGCCATGCAAAAGTTTTTCATTTAGAATTATTAGCGCCTAATCGTCCTCAGCATTTTCCTTCAGCTCATTGAAGCCTTAGGTGATGGAAAAGCCTCCAGGTCAGTTTTAAAGGAACCTGCCACTGGATTTACTGTACTTGTGTGCTGCGCTGGTGCATTTTTTGACACGTCTCCTCCACCCCAATGCCTCGCTGCCCTACCCTAGTCTCCTCCACCCTAATGCCCCACCGCCCTATCGTAGTCTCCCTCGTCACCAGCACAGCTGAGGAGGCAGTCTGGATCCGGGGGCTGTGTTCGGGAACGCCTTCACTGCTTGCGGTTGCAGAGGCGAGAAAGAACAGATGAGAGGGGGCGATAAGGCTGTCAAAGTCATTTCCCTCCTCCCTCCCTCTTCCTCCCTTTACTCTCTCTCTCTCACAAAGGCAGCTACACCCTTCTTTACACCTTATAGGAGCAGGCTTTACGGGGTTGAACATGGCTAAACGTAGTCCTTCAGGCTGTATCCGGCCCGGGCGTCTTTTGGGGGGACTCTGGACGGGGAGTAGAACTGTTGCGTAGCCTTGTCCTCCTGCAGCGGTTTCTCCTGCAGCGGGTTCTCCTGCTGGATGTCGTCTGGCCCCGGGACCTTCTCCTGGGGGCCTTTGTTACTCGACTGCTCGTTGGGTGACGTCTGCTGTTCAAAGTCCCTCTGCTTCTGCTGCAGCTGCTCACGCCGTATGAGGTCACGCTGTAGCTCATCACGCCGTAGCTGCTCCTTGTCAATCTGATGCTGCAGTAGCTTATCAGGAAAGGAGGTGGACGTGGAGGTGGAGGTGAAGTCCAACTGCCGCTTTCTCCTCCCGACGCAGGACAGACAAAAAATGACCCCGCTGGCCAGTAGGAAGCCGGCAGAGACAAAGGTGGCGTACACGGCCCCTCCCGGCTCGTATTTATTGCTCTCGGGGATGTTGGTGTCCAGGAAGCTGGTGATGACCTCGTTGGTGAACCAGGAAGCAGGCACCAGGCATAGGACCCCTGCCGCAATGAAGCAGACCCCCGCAGCGGTGGCGGCGTGCCCTTTCGCCCGGCGGCTGCCCCCCCAGCGGGTGCACTTGAGCCCCAGGGCGGCGAGGCAGAGGCCCAGGCAGGCCGTCATGCAGGACAGCACCATGGTGGTACGGGCGGTCTGCAGGTAGGCGGGCAGCGACAGCACCGAGTACTTCAGGGTGCAGCTGAACACACCAGTGCTGTACCAGGTGCAGTCCATCCACAGGCCCTGCATCTGGGAGATAGCCGTCATAATGTTGGAGCCCACGTCCGCGCTCACCTTCCAGTTGGGCAGCAGCGTGGCCACGGTGGCGCCCAGGACCCCGAGCAGCGCCAGGGCGAAGGCGAGGATCTGCATGGTGGAGGACGCCATCGCCGGGTCGCGGTGGCCGACCGTCTCGGCTCTCGCTGTGGCCGGAGACGGGCTTCGTCTCTTCCCCTGTCGCCCGGTGCAGGCACGGGTCCTGACAGCAGATAATTCCTCAGGGCAGGCTCCAGTGGGCTGCGATAAAAAACGAAATGAGAATTGAACTGAGCGAGCAGGCGTGACGATCAGACAGATGATGCACAGAGGCTGGCGATGGGGAGAGGGACTGCGTTCATTCTCTCCTTCTTTTTAGGGAGAATAAATGAGAGTGAGTGATTTCTGTTCCGCTGAATATTGACTCTGCATCTCAGGCTTTGTGAGGCTGAGTTTTGTGGTGTTCATTTAAAAGCTCAATTATGTGCATTTAAAGCTGCAGTGTCCTTCCCGGGAAAGTGGGTTACTCTTACAGCGAACAGCTAGTTTACTTCAGTCGTGAGGTAAATCTTGCTTTTGTGTTTGAAGTCAAATGTGTCAGTTATCTCTCTTTGAAGCTATCTTAGTCATTTAGATTAGTTAGCCAGTTCTAAAATGTGTTTGTCTTTGCTTTGGTTTTGAAATTGATGACAGTGTAAATTCGTCATTTGGCTTTCTGTTAATAGTTGGTCTGTTATTGCGATGCGTAAAGGGAAAAAACCATCCATACCTTTTGTTTGGTGTCTTGGCCGCGGTTCCATGGTGCGTCAACCTCCTAATATTGTCTGGACACAAAAGACCAAAAAAAATTTGTAACAAAAAATAGGACGAGCAGATTAACGATTCACACTTCCTCGTTCCACCACCTCAGCAACATACAATTCCATCCTTTTAAGTGTCCCATAAAGAACGTGCCGGTCTCACATCTTTGTTGTCTGTGAGTCACAGTGCCACTAAGCGGAGCTGAGTAGGGGACCTGGGTGAAATACTGCAAATCAGAGCAGCCCTGTGGTGTTTGAGCACTGTGTGTGTGAGTGTTTAAAGAACTGGACTAGTATAACCTGAAGGTCATCGATTCAGACGAACGGCCAGGAAAGCGTACGTCTTCGCATCCAAGGAGCAATCAGGGAATGGTTACGATAAAATTTAGCAATAAGCTAACGTTCTACACCGGGGCAGATTTAAAATGTCTGACTGAAAGGTGCAGTTTAGGATATTTTCGGTCTCCTTTTAATTGACTCAATATATCATTTGGACAGTCGAGATTTTTTCTAGGCTGATTTGTCATTGGCGTTCTGTCGACGGTGTCTTTGTGTGCTGTTTTTTGTCAAACGTCTCTCGGAGGGAAAACAATAGAAACCCGAATAATCGCGTCCCTTTTGCCATTCAGCCGATGGACACGACCACTTCACCCTTCAGGTGACCGCGTGAACCATGGCCGACTGCAGTGCACAGATAAGAACGAACCGCCCCCTTAATTCTGTGGAGACGGGACGCATGCGGCGTCAACAACCCAGTGACGGTCACAACCTATCCCTCCATTAATCCCCCAATCTGTGTATCCGCACAATGACGTCGGTAAGAACTGTGTTCTATCGTGCCCCAACAGGAACCATTACCACAGGGCTAATCATTGTCTCGCCGTCCCAAAGGCCACCATATCCCCTGTATGGTGCACTGCTGTCTGTCCGGGTCCATGGGGATTCTGTAGGGACGAGGGAACCATTCAGGGGCTAGGGTGCAAGTTGGAATGCATGTGCAAATCTAAGGTTTTAACTGTCTCCTCAGGCACATATCTAACTCACTCTACCACAACGGAAATTGCCTCCCCCATCCCGCGTTATTTTGCTGGTGTGACGAGGAAGACTATGTTAATTTGAGAAAAGGAAGGGAGAAATATTCTAGAAAGAGTTTGTGTTGTCCTTTGTCAGTCTGCAAACTCCTGTTGGCCCGTTACAGGTAAGTGGTGTAGGTCTGAAGTCTGTTTTCCATGCCAGGTCTGTACCTCTCCTCCCTCAGAGTAAGGATAGATCAGGGAGAGAATATGCCCCTGACATTATCCCCACTGCTGTTGTTCTAATTAGAAAAACTAATTCCAGCTCTGTTTTTGCACTCGTTCTCCAACCGGTCTCCCCCAATAAGGGTCTATATTAACACCCAACCACAGTGTCCACTGGGTTACATTAAGTCCCAGTATACATTCTCCTCTATGAGACAGTCTACGTCCCAGTATACATTCTCCTCTATGAGACAGTCTACGTTCCAGTATACATTCTCCTCTATGAGACAGTCTACGTTCCAGTATACATTCTCCTCTATGAGACAGTCTACGTTCCAGTATACATTCTCCTCTATGAGACAGTCTACGTTCCAGTATACATTCTCCTCTATGAGACAGTCTACGTTCCAGTATACATTCTCCTCTATGAGACAGTCTACGTTCCAGTATACATTCTCCTCTGAGACACTACATCCCGGTATGCAGGACATTGTGAGAAGTCCAAGTTTGTACTTTTGAAGATTACTTTTTTAATTACTTAAAATGTACTTAGTTATTAAAATGGTCAAAGTGTGTGTGATTATCAAACATAGTCATCAAATCAAACAAACAAAAATAATAAAGATATCTTTAAGGGCAAACCTAACGGATTCTGGTATGTTTTTTTCATGATAATTATGCATCACTCAGTATTGGTCTAGTCCGATCCCTGTACTACATAATTAGAAGCCCTTGTTTCTCTGAAATAAAGACGTGTATTTCAGCTGTTGTCCTCCGAGTGTGTTTCTTCCCAAGGCAGTATTCCTTTTAGGATTCTCTGTGTGACATTGCCAATATCGTCTGAGCACACAGGCAGGCAAGGTTATTTCTCAGTGAGCCCGAGAAATAAACACTCGCTGATGGAACATAATGTCTATACAAGAAACACGTCATTCATGTGAACGTCGCAAATGCCAGTGGGAAATGGCATATTATTGATATTTTTGCGATGCACGTTGACTATATGAGCAGTCTGTGTATTCCTTCACCAGTCTGGTTCCCGAACTTCCCCAGGCTGTACAAGCGCGTGTGTGTTTGATCAGCCCAGCGCTAAGAATGGGATCGTGGGAAGAGGAGGTCTGGGTCACGAATGTCCCAATATTCACTTTTTAGAGCACTAGTTTTTGCATCTGGGACGTAACCAAGCAGGAAGACGGATACCACGGCAACTCTCAGGGGATCAGAACGACTGAGTTTTTCCCAGTTCCATGGCCTGGCCTCTACTCACTGAAACTTCAGACATCTTTGGGCAGTTCTGTTTTACTGCACCCTGTACACGTCTTGTTTAATTCTTGTTGTTCTACTTTTTCCCGACTATCATTCCTATGGGATAGTAGTAGACATAAGATGTAGTTGCTGCTTTTCCCAATAGGACTCATTATCGAGGTAATGACGATAATGTGGGTTAATTATAAATGTAAGCATAGCTGAGGATCGTCGTTTGGCACGATTACTGTTTTGGCACTCCCAAAGAGGAATAGAATTTGAAAGCCAGAGGGGAATATGTAATGATTAGGGTTTAATACTGAAAAAAGGCCCATCACAGAATTCACAAAAAAAACAGTAATGTTCATTTGAAATGGCAAGTAGGGTTTTAGCTCCCGGAATGTGTTCACAGCCTGTTTTTAAAGGGAAAAGGTTTTAACCTGTTAAGTGGCATCTTTTGTTTTTATAGGGTTGATATTAAAATTGTAATTCGCTACAACCCAGCAGTTAAGAGGCATGTTTAGTCTGGTTTTCATTACAGGTTTCTGTTCTGCTTACTTTTCTTTATTTAAAGCCTAGTTCATTAAAGCCCAATAAAAATCCTGGGCTTATTTTACATTCCATTTTAAAAATAAATAGATAAGATAAGTTCTGTAGTTAATGAAGCAAATGTAAAGAATATATACATTTTTAAAGGTAGTTACTACAATATTCACATATGCTTCCTTATTGCAGTGCAGCAATGAGAAATGTTGAATTTGTTTGCTGTTAGAATATTTATTAGTGACCCTAGGGAACTATTAGTTATTTATTTAATTTTGTGTTGCTGATTTACGGCAACCTTTGATGTTAGTATTGCAAACGTACTAACTAACTAAAGGCTAGAGACGGAGGAAAGAGTGGTATCTTGTGTATTAAGTATCAGCTGAAGTTATCTCTTTGGCAACAGCCACCATGAAATGATCAAGGATAGGACTCAACAGTAATAGATGTTTCAATTACTAGGTTTTTAAAAAATGCCATTCTCCGACAATTCAATTGACAGAGTCATGATGAAATGCATATTACCCATCTCTTGCTCCCTGATTTGCTAATGAGGCTGCAATCAATTTAGAACTGTTGAGGATAGAAATCAACCTGCCGTTGCAAAACATGTCCATGCTGCTAACAGATGTGGTAGTGTAAACAAACTGTCACACGTGTCTCAGTCCAGCAGTATATTACTGCAAATACCTGTGGTCAGTCAAACTGCAGATGTCCACTATATGCCTCGATGTCACACGTGAATTGAGAGAAGATGTACACTTCCAGCAAACACTTACCGCGATTCTGTCCATCTTCTGTTCATCCAGTCACACAACGCAAAACCTACCGTTTCTGCTCCTCCAATCTCCTGATTGTTCCGGTGTGTTTGCACACACACACACCCAAACACACACACGTGGAGTTAGATCGGGGAGTAATTGACCCCTGAACAAAGGCCAAATGGAGGTGGACGTCGGGAGAGCCCAGCCTCAGGCGTGATGAATGTCGAATAATGTTGAATGCAGGCTGGTTGAGTCCGGCACATGCAAATTCCATCAGCTGTTGTTCCTTGAGTACCCAGTTTGCTGGATCCAGAGTCGGCCAGGTCTACAATCCTGCTCATGAGAACAGCGACCTTGTATCTCCCTCTGGAAGGCTAAGGAGCCCCTGTAGGTCCCAATTATAAGGTGTGGGGCTCGTCCCTCTCTTCTCTCGCCGTTTCTGTATCCTCCTAGAATTGATGAATTTCCACTTGACCTCCTGTTTTGAGAGCAAGGTGGCGCCAGTCTTCTTTCCCCACGGTGCTGTAGGTCCAGGAGACCCCGTCTAACATCATGGATGAACAGTAGGTCTGCTAAGCCACAGATTTCTGCCTGTGCTGTTGATACTGTGCTGCTGATACTGTGCTGTTGATACTGTGCTGCTGATACTGTGCTGTTGATACTGTGCTGTTGAGAAAGACGAGCTGTAGGAGAAAGAGGAGGTGCGAGCAGAAGGAAGAGGAGGACCCTGGGCTCTCCTGGAATGACTGCCTTCTACAGTGAGTAATTTCAGAGGAACTGCTGCCGGCATCTGTGAAGTCAAGCCTCCGGACCTCCTCCAGTTGGCGCCAGGAGAGTCAGATCCATCCCTCCCTCATCCCTCTGTCATCCACTCTCTGTTAATCCCCCCAGTGCCGAGATCGACACTTCAGACTCCCTTCCAAGCTCCTTTCTCTAGTAGGCAGTGGGCACTTTGAAATGAGTTCACTCTCTCCTTCTCTGCGCGTTCAGCCAGCGGAGACTTGTGTGTGTGTGTGTGTGCGTGCGTGCGCGCGCATGCAGTAGGCTGTCTTTATGGTCCTTCAAACAGGTGTTACTGTGGCAACCGCACCAGCTTACCATCACACAGCCCCCTGTTTTCCCTTTAAGCAGTCTGTTGCACATTATGTTGGTCGCCATACCCAGAACCCTTCTCTCTCTCTCTGTCTGGAGTGTATGCCTTTCTGTGTGTGCCCCCAATTTGTTTCGCTGTGTCTTTTTATCTGGCCTCTGGATCACCACAGTAACTACGGCGACCAATGACATTTTCAGAGAAATACACTAAATAGGAGGAAAACATTTTCCCCTTGAATCTGAACGCAACGACTCCCTCTGTTCCATTTCATGACAGACTTGCTGACAAGCTCACACCCACATACGATTAACATCGCCCGCGGACATAAAAGAGCTGGATAGAGGGCCAGCAATTACGAATCATTGTGCTGAGAATAAAAGATCTCTGTTGCTGCATTAGCTAGCCCCCTGTCTACACTAGCTACCTAGCTCCTCTCTACATTAGCAAGCTAGCCCCCTGCCAACACTAGCTAGCTAGTGTCCCTCTACATTAACAAGCTAGCGAGCTAGCCCCTCCCTAAACATGCTACCAGCCCCACCCTACATTAGTGTGCTAGCCCCTCCCTACAGTTTTTAGTTAGGCCCCTGAGTAAACTTGCTACATAGCCACTTATTAGCTAGCTCATCATTAGCTAGCTAGCCCCTTCCCTACATTAGCTAGCTAGCCCCCCCAACTGCCCTAGCTAGCAAGCCCCCCTCCCTGAGCTAATTAGCACCATACCATAAGCTCACCTCCACTCTCATTGACGTACTGACGTACTGCAGCCTCGTAAATAGGACAATGTAAGATGAAACACAAAAGAATTGTAATAATTAGTGTCTTTCTTTTGTGCTAAACATCCATAGTCACCTAAGACTTCGATAAGACCTGAGAGAGTGTCTAATAACTATTATCAGTAAAAGTTCTGTAGAAAAGCTTTTTTAATTAAATATTTCTGCATTTTACATTACCTGTACAGTTTCAATTGTAAAAAATATATACATTATTACAGAATAAATACAGTTAAAAATGATTAAGAATTATTAAGCGAATAATTAAAACATTTTCCAAGAAATAAATCACATCAAAGAGCTTCCAAAGGAAGTTTGTTTTAACTTACATTTTAAATAAAAATCACTAGTGTGTTTTTCTTAATATTCTTAATATTAAAAAAATAGAGACAAACAGAAATAGGAGTCAATAAAATATATTTTTCATTAATCAAGCAATTCCAGTCTTAAACTAACAACTAGCTGCTTTTGTCAAAAAAGCAATTTAAATAGAAAGCTTTCTGGGATTTGACATTTTACTTTAACTGTGGAACCTTGAGAGCTCCACTGGGAGCTGAAAGGATTAAGTCAAGTCAAGTAACTGTGAACACATCTTAGTTCCTCTGTCACAGCCAACTCAACAGAGTAAGCATATTAAGGAGATTCATCATCAAATCCGTAGCACCACAGCCATACTCTAATATAGGCAGTCCATTAAGTGTCTGGACTGGTACCTGCACCTCCTGTAGTGTTCAACAGATCTAGGTTAAGCTTCCTGTCTGCCAAACCATAATCATTAGCGGTGAAAAGACACGACTGACACACATCTAAGGAAAACTCCTTCCAGGGCCCCTATAATGTCGGTATGGCGGCCTTCTGAATTCCCATAACGGCGTCGTAGAAGCAGTCCTCGTTGACCACAGAGGTCAGGCTCTCCACGCTGAAATCCCTCCCCAGTAGGGTGTGGAGGTCCATACATTGGGAGTCATTGCCCAGCCCCCCTGGACTCTGGCTCCCCTGGAGACCCTTATCCCTCCCCTGGATGTCAGAGCGGATCCGGTGGGACTGGGCACCCTGCCTGAAGGGCTCCTGCTGCGCCCCTATGCTCCTTGGCCCGGCCTCATCTGTAAAGTTAAGTCTCTGGAGTTGGGCCTCCAGGGCGCTGGTTAGGGAGCACAGCCTGGCCTTCTTGCCCAGCGTGGCACCCTCCAGGCTGGCAATGCCCATGGTGGAGCGGCAGGGGGGCTGCGGCTCAGAGTGGTGGTCTACAGGGGCGGGGTTAAGGCCACTGCTGGACACGCTTGCATCATCAAAGTGGTTCTGTTGGCCTGTAGCCCTCCTGGGCACTTGATGGCGCTGTTGTCTTCTCCATGAACCGATGCTGGCTGCAGCTTGCTGGGTCCTAGTGAGGGTACACAGGTGCTCTCTAGAGTCCCCTGATTGGAGAGGCCTACGGGTGCATTCCCGAAGAGATCGAAGAGCTTTCACAACACTGGCCTTATTCTCCAAATCACTGAAAAAGACAAATAGAGCAATATGAAATCATTACAGTTGAAAAATTCTATATATGTTCCATTACGTTTTTTTATGACAGTTAGAACCTTGATAACGAAAGTGAGTACACGCCTCACATTTTTGTTAATTTTGGATTATATCTTCAAGCTGTACACTCACTGCTTTACAAGTGTCATTTCATCAGTGTTGTTACATGAATAGATATAATCAAATATTTACAAAAGCGTGAGTGGTGCACTCACTTTTGTGATATACTGTAACTTCTTACCTGCTGCACAGCTGAAACACAGTTTCTGGTCTTCCCTCCACCTGAGACTTGGTGTAAACCAGCTCCCAGATACAAGGGTTCTCAGTTCCTGCAGTGTTCCCCAGGCGAACCTGCACTGCTGACACTGGAATGAGCCAACGGAACTTAAAGGGGTTCAGGTCGCCTGAGCGCGACGTGGTCTGTCACATACAAAGAAACAAAAATGTTACAGTGACATGCCTCCAGTAACGCAGGGAGATGTAGCTACATTCCGTGGGTACCGTTACATTAGCAGTGAGCAGGGCAGAGACTCACCATCCTTTTCTTTATCTTGCCGCTGTCACGGCACACCAGAATCACTGCTCTCTTGAAAACTAAGGACACAGACAGGTCAATTGTAGTCAAAATGTACGACGGAGAAACGCTTTAAACAAATCTTCTAACACAAGCAATGGCATCCAACCAGGCAAATTGTCTTTATTTTTATGTATAAGTTCCACTCACCAAACAGTGTTAGCTCTGGACCTTTCCTCATGCGTCCCAGGGTTGAGGGAGGATTGAGCCACTTCAAAGAGGAGTGGATGAGGAACTCCCCCATGGAGATCTCTGTCACCTGGGAAGCAGAGAGACGTTCAGTTAGTGTACCCGGCAGACAATTGAGGTGCTCGCTCTGTCGTTCATATGAGGTAATGACGGTAAGATACGATTTCAAACATGTGCCATTTAGAAGACTGCCTGCATAGACGTTCCAATTTCATAGAGTTTTCCTAGCGGGAAGCCAGAAAGCACCAACATCTCTTGTGCTGATGTCAGTCGTAATATGATTGCAAGTTGGTTACACCCCACCTCTTTCTCTGGGCAACTCTGCTCAGCTACGAGCTGATCGAAGACGGCACCGTAGTCCTCGTAGATCTTCTGCATCTCGTTGATGTGACTGGCCACTTTCTCCATGGCTCCGAGGGCCTCTGACGTACGGAGCCCAGACGCGAAGGAGGAGAGGTGAAAAACGGCTTGTGTTAATAGTGCTCGTGCCAAGATCATTAGACAGACCATAGTGTGTGTAATTTAACTGATACTATGCACACTGTATGGGGTCTGTCTGTCTTTCTGTGACTCCATGTAAGGTTGATATGAACCTGTCATACGTAGTACTACCTGTGAGGTGGCTGTGCTCTTCACTCTCTGTGTCCGTCAGGGAGACCAGCTCTCTGAGCAGGAGAGGGTACTTCAGAACCCTCTGGACCGGCTTGATGAGGTACGACTCCAGGGTGGACGAGTGCTGATTGGTTGGGTTCCTCGCCTCTAGGAACTCCTTGAAGGCCCGGTCCGTCTTCGCTGTGAACAGGAAATTAAGACTTGACCAACCTTATTGGCGACGTTTCAACGTCTTCGTCTTTGTGTTCGCTCTTTAGGCAGGGTTTAATGATTCACTAAGCGGGTCACACTTACCTCGTTCCAGAACCTTCTGGACTTTGATGTGATTGGCACAGAAGCCGCTGTAGAGCTTGAAGTGGTCGGCGTAGTAAAGGAATGAGCCGCCCAGCGAGGAGAGAAGTTGCTGAACACGTTGCGACAGGGAGAAGAGAAGTCAGACTGTGGACGTCCATGTGGACTGCAGTCACTACGTTTCTGTTGAAAACTGTGTTATCACCTGTGTTTTTTAACTGATGTTTTATTTCCATTTTGTATGTGTTTCTATTGTGCTAATACATGTAATACAATCTCTGGATTTCTTTGCATATATAAAAGCGAATAAGCAACATCCTATTATTTAGCTTCTCACAATCTCAGGTCTATGTCCAAAATGCCATCCTGCTCCCTACATTGTACACAACTTTTGACCTCAGCCATGTTTTAAAGGGCCCCGTTCAACACCCGTTGCCAGACTTGTTAGGAACGCGCAGTACCTTGAACTGTTCGGGGGTCTCCAGGGAGATGCAGTTTGGAGAGGAGGTGATGTGCTCCTCCAGGGTGTGTAGAAACACTCTCTGGAAATCGAGCATCTCTGGAAGACTGCCGAACAGAGACTCCATCTAGTGGTGAGAACAGTGTAATGGTCAGAAATGAACCAGAGGGCGAAGGATTATTAGCAGTTCCATGGTGTTTCTTGGCAACCTTTGCCTACCAAATTAAAAATGCCAAAGATATAATAACGTATATGACAAAATATATTATAATAATGGAAAAGGTGCATGTAATAGAAAGCCTTGTCTGGACGGGGTTTGAAACGTGGTCAGTTCCACATTTTTTTTCACTGCTGACAACCTGAACCTTACCTCATCATGGCTGAGGAAGGTCTCACTCTGTAGGGGCATTAGGTAGATGTCGAACAAATAGCCCAGGTCCTTAGGAACAGACAGGGGAAACATCATTACACTAAAACCTAAACCGAGTTGAGTAGCCCTAGACAATAACATATTGGACCACTACATCATCATCGTCAGTCCATTACATCATCATCGTCAGTCCATTACATCATCATCGCCAGTCCAATACATCATCATCGTCAGTCCATTACATCATCATCGCCAGTCCAATACATCATCATCGTCAGTCCATTACATCATCATCGTCAGTCCAATACATCATCATCGTCAGTCCATTACATCATCATCGTCAGTCCAATACATCATCATCGTCAGTCCATTACATCATCATCGTCAGTCCACTACATCATCACCGTCCGACCATCACATCATCGATTCAGACCATCACATCATCATCGTCAGTCCATTACATCATCATCGTCAGTCCATTACATCATCACCGTCAGACCATCACATCATCATCGTCAGTCCATTACATCATCACCGTCAGACCATCACATCATCATCGTCAGTCCATTACATCATCACCGTCAGACCATCACATCATCATCGTCAGTCCATTACATCATCACCGTCAGACCATCACACTGTCACCGTCAGACCATTACATCATCACCGTCAGACCATCACATCATCATCGTCAGACCATCATCATCGTCAGACCATCACATCATCATCGTCAGTCCATCACATCATCATCGTCAGACCATCACATCATCATCGTCAGACCATCACATCATCACCGTCAGTCCATTACATCATTACCGGCAGGCCATCACACTGTCACGACTAGACTATAACATCCCAATCAGACTACAGCATCATCAGACTACATGTGAGTGTAATATGCGTTACAGTAAATGCAACTGGAGACCATCGATAAACAGAAAGTTGAAGAACATAAATTCTACAGGCAAGTCATTAATAAAGAGAGACCATTAATTATGACGCCCCAGAGGGCACGTTCCGGCACTACCCTGGTTCTGGCAGCGGAATGTGAGTGATCGTACATGTGTTTAGAAGAATGCTGATCTGAGGTCAGTCTATTACAGTGTATGTTCTCAGGAAACAGGCACAGATTGCTAATCAGAAATTTGTGACCTGCACAATAAAAAAGGCCTCTTCTTGGTGTAGATGATTTCTGCAGTTGACTCAACCAATTACATGCCCATCTTCAAACAGGCGAAGACAACGGGCATGATGGTGACATTGTGCTGCATATCGAGACAGGGCAAAACCGGCTGAAGTCCCGGTGAATGAACGGCCCTGGGTGTACCTTGACATAGGACTTCTCTGTGTCCACCAGCTCCTGGATGACCTTGCAGAGCCTCTCAGAGATCGACATGTGCCTGTGACAGGAGGCTTTCTGGACGTGGGGTTCGTGGGGCTCCGCTGAGTACGGATTCGTCTGACCGTCCACCGTTAGCGACCCCGTCGCCCCATAGCCTTCTGGGAAGGTTTGGTACAGTGAGCACACCGTCTCCACGTTCTGAGGAGACAGAAGAGACGAGAGTAGGGAGGGATATTCTCGTTTTAGCTCAATTTAAATGACTGCCCTTCTTCACTCGGATGGGATCTGAGATCACCATTGAATCTTCAGTCACAGACGCCCAGGTTAAGTGTCAATTTCAAGTAGTTACCCCGTGTCTTGTTTAGGCGATCGACACTTGGAGAAACAGAGTGCAATGTGTGTACACATACACCAAGAAATTGTTGTGGCCATAAATATTTAACCTATTTCATCGTATTCAGAGACCAGCATTAATGTGTGACGTGCATCCGGGAGTTCCGCATCTGAACACTGAACACAAAGCGCGTACATACATCACTCTCCTTCACATACACAAGTTCTCAAAGGCCCTTAGTAGATTTGCCACAGAAAGGACAGCACAATCCAGCACAAACACACACACACACACATCACACACACACACACACACACAGTGCGTAGGGTAACGAGAGCGATCCCCAGCCACAGTCCAGCTCGTTCGTCATCATGATTTCTCCTGCCAGGCAATAATAAAGTGCTGACAAACTGATAAATCTGTGTGGTTAGGACTAAAGCACAGCGCCACAACCCAGCTTTAAAATACCCTCGGAAATGAAAGCAAAGAGGACAAATATGATTTAGTAGTTATTAACATTCATGGGCTTAATATTTTATGGAGCCTTTGTTTCCTGTGCGGTGCCTGTGCCGTCACACGCTACTACGGTATAACCACGCTACGCCAGTACAAACACGCTACGCCGGTACAACCACGCCACGCCGGTATAACCACGTTACTCCGGTATAACCATGCTGCGCCGGTATAACCACGCTACGCCGGTATAACCACGTTACTCCGGTATAACCACATTACTCCGGTATAACCACGCTACGCCGGTATAACCACGTTACTCCGGTATAACCACATTACTCCGGTATAACCACGTTACTCCGGTATAACCATGCTGCGCCGGTATAACCACGCTACGCCGGTATAACCACGTTACTCCGGTATAACCACATTACTCCGGTATAACCACGCTACGCCGGTATAACCACGTTACTCCGGTATAACCACATTACTCCGGTATAACCACGCTACGCCGGTATAACCACGTTACTCCGGTATAACCACATTACTCCGGTATAACCACGCTACGCCGGTATAACCACGTTACTCCGGTATAACCACATTACTCCGGTATAACCACGCTACGCCGGTATAACCACGTTACTCCGGTATAACCACATTACTCCGGTATAACCATGCTGCGCCGGTATAACCATGCTGCGCCGGTATAACCAGGCTACAACAGTAAAGACTGTCAGATCAGAGAGAACAACACCAGGTTAAGGCACCCCAGTGCATCTCAAACAACGCAGATGGTGCCCACCGGTGGCCTCAGACACAGTTGCTATGGTAATACCAGCAGGGCCACGCCGTCGTCTGAATTCTCACAGGTGCCGCAGAAGGCCACCTGGTCCAGCACCAGCCTGTCTTTCAGAAACCGCCTGAGAGTCTGCAGGCTGAACATCCCACAAAGGAAGTCCCACTCCTTCACTTCCTCAGCCTCGCCCTCCTCCTCCTCCCACAGGCAGCACCCAGCACATGACCCAGGTCCACGAGCCGGTTTCTTGCCTCCGCTGACCCTCCGGTGGCTGCTGGTCCAGACGGATAGAAAGAAAACGCTACGCGCCATCCCGGTCGTCTTGACCTCCGCTGGTGGCCATTAATCTTTTCTCTTGCCTTTCTCTCACTTCCTCTCACCCGGCCACACACACTTAGAGCGTAAGCTAGTGGCTCGTCGTACTCCTGTTGCCTCTCTTACTCCCAGTCACCATCTCTCTGTCACACACAATTAGGGAGTAAGTCTGTATCGGATTAGCTGTCTACTCAGTGTTATGTGTGCTGACAGGGCTTGGAGAGGCTGGGGGGTTTAGAGGCCAGGACAGAGGCGTTAATCGGCCACAAATGACAGTTGGTCGGGAGAGATTTCCAGTGAAAGCAGACGGAGGGAATTAAGGACTCTGGATAATTGGGAATATTGTCTTTGACTTGCAGGAACAATATCACTAACACCATGGAGGTCAGACTAATGTGACGTGACTGAATTTATGATCGGCGGGATTTTCAGAGAAATCATAAAACCGATAAACAGATGGTTAGGACTAGTGCTATATTAGATGACACATTACTCCCTGCAATGTTTTGTAAATGTCACATAAATATCACATATCACAAGCACCAAATTACCGGATATGTATCGATGTTTAGCAACCGATGTTTAAAAAACAGTCAAGCATTGCGGCTAACATTAGAAACTCCCAATGCAGAGGTCTCACACTCACACCCCATCTCACCTGCGTCCCCCTCACACACACCACATCTCACAAGTTCTCATTCCCCGCCCACCACACACACTTCATCTAACAAGCCCCCCATACACACACCCCATCTCACCTGCTCCCAGCCCCCCCTACCACACACACTCCATCTAACAAGTCCCCCCCCACACACACACACACTCCATCTCACCTGGCCGAGCTGTGCCGTGTCATCGGGGGCTTGTTGTGACACCCCAACAGAGGGAGACACTACAGAACTCTCAAGAAGATCCTGAGGCCGTATCTCATCTGGAGAAGAAGCAGACAGGACAGCATGATTGAAGAGATGGGCTGAACGGGGTCCGAGCCAAGCACACACACACACAACAAACTATAGGCTTAGGGGGAGTATTCCTAGTAACAAGCACTGGCGGCAGTTTTCCCAGCAGTCCCCAGGGTGGACGGTGGAGGGGAGGTTAAATGCACCTGGCTGGTGCCAAGCTGCATTGATTTGGCTTCATTATAAGTCCGACAGGCCAGAGTAATTCATTTGGCCTCACTACCGCCCCCCGGGGGACCTGCGGCGCCGACTTGGTGTCCCACCAAGTACAATAAGATAATTTCCGATCATTAATCATTTGCAGAGCCTAACGTAATGACTGAGATGATTGTCTTCCCGTGATGATACCAGCAGCGTGTGGCCATTCTTACTAGAATGTTGTTGTGTCGTGTGGTGAGATGTGCCAGCTGGCTCCAGCACATCATTATAATTAAATTACTATACAGTGCCGGCCAGAGACCAGATTAAAAGGGTGCTAAACAAGTAGGGCCGATGCTCTCTAGTGGTCACAAAATACGTTGCACAAAAAAACCCGAAAGCCTCATAGACAGGTTTATGCAACAAAAAGATTAAAGCATTGCATGGCACCAATATTACTACTACATTTCAGCGACGTAAAACCTAGGTAACCTGGAGGCGTGTCCAGTAGTAGTGTGAATGTAAGCATCTACACTCGTGATACGGTCCATATGAATGCCCAGCTGTATCTCTACCTGTAGACCAGAGCCCACTACATTGGCTGGGGGGAGGAGGAGGAGGAGCAGGTTGCCAGGGGTAACAGTCGGGCCAGGCGGACGAGAGGTCGTCGGAGGCGGTGTCCTCACGCCGGACCAGCAGGTGAAGCGTCCGGTGGTTGAACAATGTGTGCATCAGCCCGAGGTCCAGAGATGACACGCTGGTTCCGTTCAGAACTGTGATCTCGTCTCCCGCTCTCAGCCCTGAGGAAAGGAGCGAGAGACGACGTTAGCCAGGCTGTTCGTGGTCAAGGCTCACGAGAGCGAGCTTCATCAGAATACGTTGATGGTGCGTTTGGACAGTTTCATTGTGAATACTCCATGGGGCTAAGCGACCGTGCGGAATCTCCTATGCCTGTTTTAGTTTTACATCGCTAGGACTTAGAAGCCCATTTACAGCTCCAGACGGCTCATGTTTAAGCAATGGTGAGAGCACCAGCACACACAGGAATGAAATGAGGCACCTTCAGTGAAAGCCTGTCCGTCTGGGTCAACCTCGCTAACGTACACATGGCTAGTCCGGGCTCCGTCTACGTGGCCTGTCACAGCAAAACCTACAGGTCAGAAAGGACAGAGAGGTCACAGGTTAAATCGGAGTTGAGATATTATTTTACACACACACACACAAACAAAGTATATAATGCTGTACACACGCAAATGCACAAATGTACACACAGCCACAAATGCATACACATACCAACCCCACTAACACATTTCCTACTTACCAAAGTCCACTGCAGTGTTGGGACGGGACAGCTGTACGCTGAACACATTAAGCGGTATAACCTCCAGCTCATCGAACGCCTGCGTAGAATGAGGACAAAGATAGTGACCCATTTACTTACCGGAAAGGACAGAAATGTTCAAACGACAGCAAGACCTCTAGCCAAACCTTCAAATTATAGCAAGAGTGATTCATTCAGCAACACAAATCCGTGAGTGTTTTTCCCCGTAGGGGCTGTGTGGCCAGGGGTCTCACCAAATCTCGTAGAAGGTGTGCGGGTTCTGGGGAGCTGACCTCTGTGACCTGACCCACCAGTCTGCTCACATTCAGGCAGTGCTGACCTGGGTCCAGGTGCCTTTCCTAAAACAAGACCCAGGAAAGAACTCGTCAGTGTGTCAGACACCCTCGGTAAACAGATAAGTATTTATTCAAAATAATTATATTAATTTAAAAAGGAAAAAAAAATCTATTTATGTAGTAAAATAAGATAAGATTGTGTTGGAGTCATCTTCTGAGGGAGATGCCATCTTTATAGTCTACATGATGTTACTCGGTTGAAGAGAAATACTATTTCATGGAAGCCTTTTAGGAGCACTGGCTAGTGGCTCATCTAGAATGTCTCTTCAGGTACGGTAGCGAGCTGTATGTGGTCTCAGATGACAACACTCAGCATCCTCTAAAAGGGATGTGATCAGCATACTGCTCATCCGCTAAAGGGGATGTGATCAGCATACTCCTCATCCGCTAAAAGGGATGTGATCAGCATACTCCTCATCCGCTAAAGGGGATGTGATCAGCATACTCCTCATCCGCTAAAGGGGATGTGATCAGCATACTCCTCATCCGCTAAAAGGTATGTGATCAGCATACTCCTCATCCGCTAAAAGGGATGTGATCAGCATACTCCTCATCATCTAAAAGGGATGTGATCAGCATACTCCTCATCCGCTAAAAGGGATGTGATCAGCATACTCCTCATCCGCTAAAAGGGATGTGATCAGCATACTCCTCATCCGCTAAAAGGGATGTGATCAGCATACTCCTCATCCGCTAAAAGGGATGTGATCAGCATACTCCTCATCATCTAAATAGGATGTGCTTTCAAATTAAAATTCTATGGTGCGAAATCATTAATTATTGAGCAATCCAGGGCAATTAAACTTTTCAACATGTTGAATTAGCTTTTCTGTTCCCCCGTCGGCTATCCTCTTCTATCATTCTGACTTTGGCCCTAACATCTATACCAGTCACTGGAATATGAATGGAAAAGGGCTGTGGTGGGATTAGTACAGAGTGTGTTAACATGTATTAATAATGATCGGATCGATGCCATGTAATTACCTTACAGGCTAAAGATAGCGCATCTGACACCCGGGAGTCGTGTTTCATGTAAAGTGTGACACTTTGATTGTCAGGCATAGTCACACAGACGGGGCTTTCCAAACTGCTGCACCAGCGGTGGCCTCCAGGTGGTGCTATCAACTGCATTTTTGCGTAGCTATCCAATCCCTGTGAGGCAAATAAGTGAAAAAGTAGGATTTTAGATTTCTTAACGTGTTATATTATTATAAAATGTTCTATTATTATTATTAGTAACGTCCGTGAGCACGTCATTTTAAAGTACAAAATATTTTTAACAGCAGCTTCTTCCTCAGATGGTTGTACTGGACAGCGGTCATCGTCAGCACTCTGACCGGTCTGCGAATACGCAGATGGGTCTGATTAACTTTTTGTTCGCAATACATTTTCTGTGCCACAGAAGACTGTTTTATCGGTTCGGACCTGACAGCATATTATTTGATTCCTGCCACAAGCAGCGACAAACATTACGTCTGTTGAAAACATATTATTTGAGAATGTCAAATTAACAAGAACTCCAAAAGAAATGTCAATCTCAGCTGACGTTTGTGTCTACTGCGGTAAAAGCCAGTGACAGTGCTCAGCTACAGGTCTGAAGGGGTCGGTCTCTAATTCCCTGGCCCTACAGAGGGATTAACTCCTAGTGACAATAGAGTTCTGGAAGAATAAAGGCCCGCTGTCGGCCTAACCCCCCCCAGCCTGGATACCAAAAGGCTCCTGGCCGGCTGGGCCGTTTGTATGGAGCAGGGTCAACAGACCAGCAGGCTGTTGTGACAGCTGTGCCTGTCCTGACCCGGTGTGAATAGACAGACGGCCATCTCCATTCCCTCCACCCCACATGAGGATTAGTCTGAAGCTCAGGGTGATGGACAACAAAAGTTCTCCGTGATAACACCCATAGTCCCCGTTTAGTGCATATTCCCCCTCTTCTGACTTAGACCTGTGGTGAAACGGTATTTGGAACCGCAGGTGTTGTTTGGGACCAAAGCGTCTGCGCACCTGGCTCTGGGGCATACACGAGGAAACCGTCTCCAAGGAACAGCAAAAAAGTTGGAGGTGTTGTGACAACCGTTTCCATGACAACCAATGTATTCAGCTGCAGTGTGGTTTAGCCGGTGAAATATATAGAATTGTACATGTTTCCACTACGCTCAGGGAAAGGATGAGTTGTCATGCTGGAAAATGTGTTCCAGACAAAGTGCTTACTGTACCTCGGAGTTGCCGTGGTCGGGAACGTGGCCAGCAGACGCTCCGAGACTCTGTCCTTCACAAACCTGCAACATGGAAAACAGTGTGCACACACACACATTACTCGGTGACTCAGGAGAAAAATTCACACAAAAAATAAGCGCACTGCTCTATATTTACAGTTAATTAAAAACTGTGCATCTCAAACCGAAGGCTTTGATACTATTCCGAACAAGATTGGAACCTAAAGTCAGAGGAACCTCAGAGGATCTGTGGAAAAAAGTAATGGGCTTGGTGATTGTGAGATTACAGGTCTGGGAGATGGAACGTCCCTCGTCAGGCTGGTGGGGAAGGAGACTCTCCTCCACCCAGATACCAGGCAGCCCTCCATAAAGATACCACCACCCACAACCCACCACTAGTGGCGGCACGGGAGGCGGAGTACAAGGTACCGTGGCAGTGCCAAAGTCTCACAGTGACTTAACACCAACCGCTGAACAAGGCATCCACAATGCTTAAGTGGTCGTACAATTTAGTCATCTTAGATCGACACACACGTCCTGCTTCCAAAAAAGAGGCGTGACCAACTCCTCACTTCGACGTCATGACCCTGGAAGCGTTTACAAAGATCTTAAAGTGACAGGCGCCCAAATACCTCCACAATAATGTGTAATAAGTATGTGGTAATATTTGAAAACTCCTAGTAAAAAAACTCAAGAGATAATCAGGAAATCTCTTTCTTTCACAACTCTAAGCACATGTCACCTGGGCTGAGTACAACGAACATCCAGAAAGACATGTTTCACATTGAAATACATACAAAGAATAACCATAACTTTTAATTAGATTTTCTTCTCCTCCTGGAGGGATGTATTTGTTGTTTGTTGCATTTATTATACTAATTTGGTTCTTGTGTTGTATACGCAGGGACAGTGAATGCTTGAAGTGTCCTAAAGATATTCAGTGAAGGGCTTTGTTTTGGCTATTTGCTGTTGAAAAACAGGAATGAAGACCGGGCTCGTCCACGGAGGTCAACCTCAAGCTTCCGGTCTGTAGCCTCAAGTGTCCTCAACTGCCCCACAAAAACATTCGGAAACAAAGTCGATATTTGTGTTTCCAAACACGGGCTGGTGTTCTGGTCCCTTGTGGTCTCAATGGTTGCTGTTTTCAAAATGTCTTTAGGTGGACGCCGCTTTTGTTTTGCAGCGGTAGTGAGACGGCGAGGTGCTAATTTTTCAAACATTGGACTGTTTTCACACCTCAAGTCAACCAATCATCCCTAGGGTAAATGAGGTATGATCCCCACGTGTGGGGCAGACCAGTGGTTCACGCAGACAGTCAGCTTGCAAATAAATAACCACATGTGGCTTCTGGTAATGTCTCTGGCATCTCTTCTCCACTTAGTGGTCTAGCTGGCCACTCTACAATGGAATTTATCCTTCTCTGTCTCAGGCCCAATAAGTAGGAACTGCTGGGAAGTCTGTCCCCTTCTGCCTATATAAGTAAGAAGTGAATCATGTATTGCTGGTTTGAGTCCCTCTGTTGATATCGTTATAGTTAATGGCAGTTCACCCTAATCGCTCCTATAAGTGGCTCTGGATAACAACTTCTGCTGAATGTACTAAAACATAAATGTACGGATTTGGGCACTACGATTGAGCTGCCTAAACAAATCTACAGATCGCCATGTTTAATGAATGCCAGTGCATGAAACACAACCCAGGAGCCAACCAGCACCCTCGCCAGCAGAATTCCCAAACAGACCTAAAAAGAGGCGAGGAGCACGTTGTCAACTTGAAACCGATCTGTTGTAAAGGACTGTTTATACAGGTGACTAAAAGGAGCACCGGCAGAAAGAAAAAGGGGGCACCGCAACAAACAGGAAAACAGTGGTAACCTAAACTAACCTACTAACTACTGGTTAATCCAGTGGTCTGTCAAGCACTGAACCCTCTACTTCCTCCACAAGGTATTCTTTGCCCATGTATTTTCCCATTCACACAGTGCGTGTAAAACATTAGCCCAAGTTGTAGGTAGATTGTGTGGTGGTTTGTCTGGAGGTTGTGTGCTGGTAGTAGTTAGGTTGTATGCTGATTTTAAGGAGATTGTTTGCTGGTTGTGGAATGGTTGTCTGGAGGTTGTGTGCTGGAAGTAGTTAGGTTGTATGCTGGTTTTAAGAAGGTTGTTCGCTGGTTGTGGAATGGTTGTCTGGAGGTTGTGTGTTGGTTGTAGTTTGGTTGTATGCTGGTTCTAGGGAGGTTGTACAGTACCTGGGACACACACTGTCTCTTGTCTTTGCTGCGTTTGGTCAGGCTGTCCAGACCTTTGAGGGACGAGAAGAGCCCCCTTTTGTTCCGTGCGCCCCTGGAAAAAGACCGGCAGTGCCTCTGTAGGGTCGCTTCATCACGGGCGCAGATCTGAGAACAGATGTTGAAAAATATCAGTTATGTTTGGAGACTTTGCCAATACTTTATGTATTACGAATCTGACCAGAGAACAGGTTGATGCTTTTCAGTCACAGTAAACATTGTACACTCAGGGACACTCATAAAAGAGCACATTGTGGAGATAAATATGTTTGGAAATCCTAAAGTCCCGAGCTTTGGGTGGACGTGAATGTATTGGCCCAGACCCAGCCTCACCAGTGCATGAAAAGAAGAGACGGAGAAGATCCCCAGACGCCCCAGGGTGCTTTTAGAAGGACGTCCAGCTACGGCCAGAAGGCTCTTGGGGTTTGGGAGCTCTGTGCCCTGCAGGCTGGCCAGGTAACAGCGCATCCGGAACAGGTCCATGTTGAACTTCTCCAGGTTTTGTTCCCACTGCTGGATCTGGGGAGAAACCGGAAGGCTAACAGTCAGGTACCAGTCGAGGTCAAGCCGACAAAAAGACCTCTCCAACACTGCGGGACGGGGCCAGGCAGAATAATACACACAGAGTTGCACACAGAGTTGCACACTTGAGCTTGTCCACATTACGCTAGATTTTCAGAGAGTTTTCGAAGACGACTCGAGACGATTAGACAGTTTAAAAGTGTGTATATGTGGTTCTAAAAGTTTTAAGTTTTTTTTTCGTCACATAAATGATCCACTAAAAACAAGCGTTTGACTTAAAAACTTGACACAATGATGAAAAGATCAGGTCAAAAAGTTACATAAACTTCAGGTATAAACAAAGCTAAAATGACGTCCAACTCATTCATCCGGAGGCCGCCTCAAACCGCAGAACGAGCCACATGTCTCCTTGGAGCTAGGCCACACTCTCACAGAACGATGGGATCTTTCTTGCTTACGACCCCACTCTCTCTTCTATGTGGCGAGATTAGAAGGCTAGTCTACAGATGAGCCCTGGAACGTTCACTTCAAATGGCAGTGACCTGGTATCACTTTCAGAGAGGCCGACCATTTGGACATGAAAGCAGTGGGTGGACCAGGAGATGAGACCAGCTGCAGTAAAGCTCAGAAGAGGTGCGTGGGGGTTTGGATCTCCGCTCGTGATTACCCCCCAAAATGGACATGATGACCCACCCCCTGGCCATGGCGGTATTCCTGCATTACGTCTTGGGAGGAAAATCCTTGGGCTCCGTTCAAAAGTAGTGTACTCAATGTGGAACAGTGGAACATTTAGGACACAAAACCATGTCACTTAAAAGAAACAATAGGGTCCAACCACCATAATGCTGCTCCGGGAAGGTCCCTGTTTTTCTTTTTTTATTTACGTGAGTGGGGGGGGGGCTTTTTCTGGAGGTTGTAATGATAAACAAGATGTCATGCAGGTGTTATGGTCTGGTTCTGACTAGGGAGGTCTGGTTTCCATTTCAGTGGGACGCTAATAACCTAATGGGACAATTTAAATAACAACCTGTTTGAGTGGCTCAATCTAACGACGATCCCTTGATCTTACGAGTCGCAAACACAGACACACAGAAAGACACACACACACGCGCGCGCGCTTCTCAACGAACTCACCTGGCTCTCAATGGCTTTCCTATTCCTCTGATCACTGACGACAGACATCTGTAGCTCGGCCATCTTCTTCATCTTTCCGTCCATGTCTATCTTCTGCAGCAGGCCCCGGGTCTGGCCCCTCAGCAGCCGAACCGTGTCCTCTTTCCCCTGTCGCTTAGCCAGCAGAGAGGCACTGGCGGAGTGGATGGCCGTCACCCAGTTCTCGAGATCCGTCTGACTGGCAGCCTGTGGGGTGTCATGAGGCCAGGTGGCACAAAGCCAAGCCAGAGGAGAGACGGGGACACTCATTAATCAGCGTTCTCCCTCCCCCGTCGCTCCTTAAGTGCCAGACTAAAGCCTGATGACACATTCATCACTTGGCCACATCGGCTCGCTTCCTCGGTGCCAGAAGGCCGAGGTTTCCCCGGCGCCGTGGCTACGCCGGGTGGAAACCGCCTTGGAGTGTGATGCCAGGAAAACACTTGATTACAGAATTGCGGAATTGTTACTCTCTGGGAATAAACAACTGGCTCTCTATGCTTGACTACGCGAGTGTGACGAACCATTACAAGACATTTTCTCTCAAATGTGGTAAAGAGGTAAACAATGTTGTTGACAAAAACACGGCAGGCAAACCAACTGGCACACATTCTCTACATAGAGCACGACTTTGTGATTGGCTGTAGGGGAACGTAAGGGAATAGGGTGGTATTTGGGACAGAAACACTACCTAGAGTACCCAGAGCAGTGTTTCCCAACCCCAGCATTTATTTCCTTTATAGAACGTATCACAATGGAGTTGTAAAGTCGGAAACACATCCAGACATGACAAACACTAACGTGGTAATTAGAAACCGGAACAGTGACACATGAAATCCTAAAAGATAGACATCCAGCCCAGTCTATACTTATGGTTGGCCCCCTATCATGAGCTCTTACGATACAGCCTTTTTGTATAGACTGCAATTCTGAGTAGAAACCACCACCATCCTATCTCAAGAGTCACTAAAGACCCTGCAGGACACAGCTAAAAATACACATTTTAACTATAAAACCCGCTGTGCTCTGAAGAGAACCTAGAAATAAAGAGCAGACAAGCACACAGCATTGGAATTGACCGGTGACTAGGAATGCGTCGGAGCGAGGGCCGCCAGCAGATATGACAACACCACAGTCCCTGTGGAACTATCTTCTGAACGTGAGGAGATATCTGACGCGGTGTATTATAGGAGGACACGGAGGACAGACCGTACCTGCAACAAATAGACGTCTCCGTAGGCGTTGCTCAGACAAAAGACGTTCTCCTTCTTCGGGTGTTCGGGGACGGCCTGGACGACGCTGTCCTTGGCTAGCAGGGCATATCGAGGGGACATCTCCTGCTCGGCACAGCTGCTGGTCCCGTGTGTCTCGTACAATAGAAGGGTACAGCCTTCAGAACCCAGAAGAAAGGTTAAGCACAGACACTCCTGCAACATCTCAATGTCAATGACTGCCTCTGTGTTAACAGAGCCTATCAAAACATGTATCAGAAATATAAAATGTATGTGGCAGAAGATGTTTTCCCTGCTGTTTTTATTTTCTTTACCCCTAAATTAAAGCAGCAGTCCTCTTTCCCAGAGGCTACCAAACCTACACAAAACGGAGTCTCAGTTCAAAGGATGGGGCAACAGGTTTGATGGTATCGTACCTTTGAGTGTGACCCAGTATTGCCTCCACTTCCTGCGGGCGACCAGCTCCAGCCTCCTGTCTTTGTGCACGGTGAGGAGGGGCTTGAAGGAGAGCCAACCGGCCCTCCGCACAACCCCCTGCTCCACCTCAAACAGGAGGTCCAGCTGCTCCAGAGAGCCCAGTGACCCGCTCGCACTGCTGCCCCCACACTCCCCCTCTCTGTCCATGTCTTCCCCCTCCTCAGAGGGCTCGGTCCGCTCCGGCCTGCTGCAACTGCCGGTCTCCAGCTCCTGCATGAAGTTCTCATAGATGTTCTGGCGCACGGCGTTGCTGTGGAGGTCCCGGAGGCCTCTGGAGGCCCCGGAGTGGACTGACATGGTCTGGCTGTAGGTGTGACTGTTTAGGGGGTTCCATAGTGGACATGTGGCCTGAGAGCGGCCTTTTCCATAATCCACCTCACCGCTAAAGCCCTCACTCGCCTCGCTGCTGTAGGGCTCCTGCGAGGAGAGATAGAGCAAAAGGGGTTTGAGGAGACGAATTAAAATGTCAAAGCGACACTATAATCGTCAGTCAATCTACTGAACAGTTGATGCTTGCTAAGGATGCTGGGCCACCAACTGGTCACTATCGCCTTGGGCCTCTCTGGTAGCACGTGAATTTGAAAATGTACGACTACCTTACTAGAGTTTTGTCTAGGCCATAGAGAGGCCATAGAGTTTCCATTTGCAAAAGACAAAGCAACTCCTATTGGTGCTTCCCAGCCAGTTCATGGGCCAAAACGAACGTTTTCTTTTTGTGTCGTGACTGTCGTCACTCAACTTTTCAAATTCACAGGTCTCTAGCAAGCATCAACTGTTCAGTGGAATGACTGACGATTATAGTGTTGTTTTAACAAAGAACAACAAGCACTCCCTCCGACGGGAGAGAGATGGAGAACTCACAAAGCAGACACTAGGCTCTGAAAAGCCTGAGTGACGATGAAAATTATTGGTCTGTAATGTGTGGCCTAATTTAGTTCTCTTCAGTCCTAGGGAAGGCAGAGCACAGATCAAAGATCTTTTGAATCTCATCCAAAGTCAACACAGAGCCTTGGGGAGACTTTCGTGATATGAATCAAAATGGAGTAAAGCTTGCCACAGAGCAATTATCGTTAGAATAACGTCTTTTCTGATGATTATCCCTTCACAGTGGTGTTCAAGAGTGTTTATCTCACTAGCTTGTTTGAAGAACAACCTAAGGCTATATACAGTCCAGTCTATCACATTTGCTATTTAAGATGCATCACAAAGAGACATCCAAGTGACACCGCAGTGTTCGCCTGTATCTGATTGGATGCCAAATCCAATTAACCCATGACAACGCCATCGCACATCCTCACCCGGGAGTGGCACGTCGTCTCTAAGATAACTGGGCTTTTCTGACTTTGTTCACTTTGTTCTTACTAGACATTTGCACAATCGCATATACACATATTTACATATTAATATTTACATTTCATATTACATATTTACATGTCATATTCGTTCTTTAAAGTATGTATTAAGTGTTCCGGTTACTGGTCAGAACAAACTCTTTGTTTGTGTAAACTGGCTTAGTGAATAAAACTCTTTCTGATTCTGATGATCCCAGGCCACTCCCCCCTGCTTCCTGTCCTTCCTCACCTGCAGTCTTCGCTTCTTCCTGCTCAGACTTCCCGTCCAATCACTGAGGCGCTGGATGCGGCTCTTCAGAGTGTCCTTGCGGTTGTTACCTATGGCAGGTGTGGCTGCCTCAGTAGGTACCCTCCTGCAGGGCAGAGTGTGACTGTGGGATGTGGGGTACCGCTGGCCGTCCAAACCCAATCCCTCCTCTTGGATTACAGCGTCCAGAGTCAGCACCGAGGCCAGCGATGCCCGGTGCTGTGGGACATCCCGGAACTGACCCATGGAGAAGTTAGCCGCCACGCTGGATTTGGAATTATAGCAGAGATCGGACAAGCTCAACGGAGGAGAAATGAGGGGGAACTGACTCTGGTCCGGGTGGAGGATCATGGAGTCTCCGATGCCGCTGTCATCGGTTCGGCCCGAAGAGCAGGTGTTATACCCGCTGCTGTTGAACTCCAGGCGTGTATCCCGTCCGTCACTCTCCAGTGGCTGAAACACCAGGCTGCCGCTGAACCCGGGGGAGTTGTCCTCGGTGCGGGCAGACGAGAAGGTGTTGTAGCCACTGCTGCTGTAGCCGCAGCCTGTTTCCTCGGTGCGCGCTGAGGAGTACGTGGTGTAGCTACTACTGTGGTCCCCGACGCCGGCCTGGCTACAGGTGAACACGTTGTCGCCGGGCTCCGTGGCGTTCCCCCAGGGACAGTCGTACCAGGAGCCCTCGGAGCTCAGGGAGCTGCCCTTGCGGGTCCTGGTCAGAGGGGGCTCCGCGGCGGCTCCTGGGGGACCGGACATGCCCTCCGGCTCCTGAGACCTCGTCCTGGCGTTCGTGAACTCCACGCGCATGCTGCCGTCTTCACTGAAGACCACCTTGGGGCTGCTGCCGCCTGGAAGAGTCCTCTGGTGCGCAAGCTGTCCACCCATGCTTTTCTCACAACTGAAGCCGCCGTCTGAGACCTTTATGTGGGTAACCTGGGAGGCGTCCCCCCTGTCGCAGCGCTTCGGTGATCCAGGTTTCAGCCTGGTCCCGAGCGAGCTCGCCAGAACTCTTGTTCCCTTGGCGACCGGGTGGCCGTGGTGGGCCCAAGGGCTGGACGGACGATCCTGATTGGTCTGGTGCTGGCGGCCCCTCCCAGTTGCCCCTCTGGTTCTGTACACGTCGCCGCCTCCCTCGCTGTTCCTCCACCAGCTTTGGGGGGACAGGAACTCATCTTTAGCAGTGAGGAACTTCAATGAGCAGGGTTTGGGTTTCCCGGGGACACCGAAGCCGCCGTACTGGCTGTCAGTGTTTCCCATTCTGATCTGTAGTCAAGCACAGAGACAAAACATCTGCACGAGTAAAAATCAACATAGACTTCAGAGTCATTGTGAAGAAAACAGAATCGGCTGTTGAGTGATAATAAATAACACCACGTGCATTCAAACAAAACAACAGAATGACCTAGATCTGTGCCGTGGTCTCACCAGTTGTGTTGTCCGTCCTCAGGACAAACTTGGCATGCTCTTCTGGGCTCGCTACGTCTCTCCGCAGCGCTAGTCCGGCTGTGTGCCGTTGTGTGAGCTCTTCAGGACTGAGAAACTCTCCGTCTTTCGCTCGCTCGCACACACTCACAGCTGCTTGCTTTCTCTCTCTCTCTCTCTCTCTCTCACTCTCTGTCATCTGCAGGGAAACAGAGGAGGGAGGGGCTTTTTCATTCAGTTTCACACACACAGTTTGCCTTGTGTTTGTCCACTGTGGTAGACACCTCTTTTTTGCAACCCCCATCTTAGGTCGAATCCCCCATTCTGTCTTGGTGCCGCCACCCCTTTCTCCGCCTACATTAATCTAGCAGTACTGAGACACTGAAGGGGCTTTTCAACTCAGACTTCATTCTCTAGCCTGATTGTTTTGCTTCACAGGAATTCTGGTCACTTTTCTACACTTTTTTATTTTTATAAATGTCCGACTTCGTCATTAGACGAGGCTATATCAAGCATCACTGTAAACAGCTAAGAACATATGAAATAAATAACAGATAGACATCTCCGATGTATGCATCACTATCCAGCCCGAAAAATTACAAATATGTCTTTAAGGTAAAGCACTTATGGTTGTCTTGAAATACACTGACGAAAAAACATCATCAATCCTAGGGCTTCTGGGAACATACAAAGCCTCTGGGAATTTTTACATCTTGCCCAGAGTTCTCATTTCCTGAGAGACAGAGAAAGGTCAAAGGTTAGAGTGGCCCATGGTTCACTGTGTTCCATTAGTAAACTGGTGCAATTTACACCATACAGGAAGTAGCAATGCAGACCTCTTGGAAGCCTTAGCTCTCAGTCCGACAGCGCGGAAAAAAGCCACCGGTTGCCCACAGTCCTTGGACTAATGTGGAATACCACTGACGGCAGAAAAGCAGCCGAACCAGTTTCCCATCTTTCATCTAAAATGGACTGTTCCTATGTTCAGTTAAAAATAGTGATTTCCTCGGTTCAGATGCTCTGTCTACGAGTGTTCCCCCTCCTCCCCCCCACGGAGTGATTCCCTTCTGTTTCCTCTGTTCTACCGGCCATTATCATGTCTGTCCGCCACAGAGCGATAGCGGGACACGTTGTCTGTCAGCACTCGCTGTCTGTGTGTTAGACGGTCATGCTTCTGACTAGCCAATGGGCTGCCGCGCGTCCCAAGACTATGGGACTGTGTGCCGCGGGGGCGGGGGGTTGGGCGTATCCGTCGAGTAGAAAAAACACTTTGTGAGTCGGTTGTCGGCTTGCGCTGCAGACAAGGAGCCTGTGAATGGCTGGAGGAGCAGGCAACGAGCAGAACTTTTGTTGTGCCTCTCCTATAGGCCATCTGCTCGGTCGCCGGGGGAGCCTCGTGCACCCTCTGCCCAGGCATTCATCAGGTACAAAGAACTCCAAGTGGCTGAAAATGAGGATGTGCTCTCGGGGATGACTGAATTTGTGTGTGTGTGTGTGTGTATGTGCTTGTGTGTGTGTGGGTGTGTGTGTGTGTGTATGTGTGTGTGTGTGTGCGTGCGTGGGTGTGCTCGTGTGTGCTTGTGTGTGGGATGCCACCTGCCCTAGACAAACACAGTCACCATGACATCACAGACTTTCTGATGTCAGCAACTCTTAGTTTCATTTAAGCTAAGAACGTGTTTTTGTAGTTGATGTTGTTCCTCACATACAGTATGTCTATACTATGACCACTGAAACAAAAGCCATCTGAGTCCCCCTTAATAACTGTTCCTGAAACAGTCATTATAGCTGGGTCGTTATAACATGTTTGCCAACAGGGTCGCTATATCAGCAATGTTTATACAGTGTCGTTTTAGCAGAGTGGTATTAACAGAGTAGTTATAACAAGAGTTTATTTTATGCAACCTAGCTATAAAAGGTTATACAAGAATAAAAGTGTTATTAAAGATTCATTACACAGGGTACAACAGGTTTGTTGTAAAAGGTTTGTTGTAACAGGTTTGTTGTAACAGGTTTGTTGTAACAGGTTTGTTGTAACAGGTTTAATGTAACAGGTTGTTGTAACAGTTTGTTGTAACAGGTTGTTGTAACAGGTCGGTGTAACAGGTCGTTGAAACAGGTTTGTTGTAACAGGTTGTTGTAACAGGTTGTTGTAACAGGTTGTTGTAACAGGTTGGTGTAACAGGTTGTTGTAACAGGTTGTTGTAACAGGTTGGTGTAACAGGTTGTTGTAACAGGTTGTTGTAACAGGTTGTTGAAACAGGTTAATGTAACAGGTTGTTGTAACAGGTTGTTGTAACAGGTTGTTGTAACAGGTTGTTGTAACAGGTTGTTGTAACAGTTTGTTGTAACAGGTCGTTGTAACAGGTCGTTGTAACAGGTCGTTGTAACAGGTCGTTGTAACAGGTCGTTGTAACAGGTCGTTGTAACAGGTCGTTGTAACAGGTTGTTGTAACAGGTTGTTGTAACAGGTTTGTTGTAACATGTTTGTTGTAACAGGTTGTTGTAACAGGTTGTTGTAACAGGTTGTTGTAACAGGTTGTTGTAACAGGTTTGTTGTAACAGGTTGTTGTAACAGGTTGTTGTAACAGGTTGTTGAAACAGGTTGTTGTAACAGGTTTGTTGTAACAGGTTTGTTGTAACAGGTTGTTGTAACAGGTTTGTTGTAACATGTTTGTTGTAACAGGTTGTTGTAACAGGTTGTTGTAACAGGTTGTTGTAACAGGTTGTTGTAACAGGTTGTTGTAACAGGTTGTTGTAACAGGTTTGTTGTAACAGGTTGTTGTAACAGGTCGTTGTAACAGGTCGTTGTAACAGGTCGTTGTAACAGGTCGTTGTAACAGGTCGTTGTAACAGGTCGTTGTAACAGGTCGTGTAACAGGTCGTTGTAACAGGTCGTTGTAACAGGTCGTTGTAACAGGTTTGTTGTAACTGGTTGTTGTAAAAGGTTGTTGTAACAGGTTGTTGTAACAGGTTGTTGTAACAGGTTGTTGTACCAGTTGTTGTAACAGGTTGTTGTAACAGGTTGTTGTAACAGGTTGTTGTAACAGGTTGTTGTACCCATTTACATCACATTCTGATTGCTTTCCACTCTAAAAAGTTGGAACAAATCACAAGCAAGTCACATGAAAGTAGTTTGAATTGCTCATTGTGAACGGTCACTTTGACAAAAATAACCAAGCTGGTTCATCTTCATTGTCAGGAAAACATTATGACCCATCAATCTATTTCCGTGTGTGTACTGTAGGATGAATATGTCAGTGATTCGCTGGTTTCACATCCTCAAGCTGTCAGCATCAGCCTCAGTGCGTCATTTCTCTTTATGCAGGCGCATACAGGAAATGGAAGTGTCAGAAATAGAAGGAAACAGAGACACATTTATTCCACGGGACTGACACTGGTAGGTCCTTGTCTTTCTCTGGTAACTACAACCACCAACTCCCTGAACTAAGACTCTATAAACACCTACACCATGATCGACCACAATAACAGTATTGACCACAATAACATGATCGAACCCTTTTTTTCTGGGTGTCCTTGACAACGTAACACCTGGCCCGAGCTATGCCAGGATTGTGGAGGGTGGTGCCAGGGTGGGGCCGGGGGAATAGTGGTCAGGGAGGAGGACCAGGCTGGTGGTTAGGGGCAGCCGGCCACCTGGAAGCTGAAGCCGTGACTGGCTCTCTTGTTTAACCCGGCATGCCGTACAGGCGGCCACACCACAGCCCTGGACAAACACAGGCATGCAGGCAGAGGAGAGCGAGCACACACAAGCATAACAGAAATACACAGACAGAGGCCCAGGGTGGATGAGGAAGAGGGTGAGGAAGACAATGGAAGAGAGATAAAGAGAGAGAAATGAGGGGTCATGGATGGACACATGGGTTTGGCTGGCATAGTTGATAAGAATAGACACAGACAGGAAGGAGAAGTAGACTGAGGCAGGAAGGAGGAATAGACACAGGCAGGAAGGAGGAATAGACGCAGGCAGGAAGGAGGAATAGACGCAGGCAGGAAGGAGGAATAGACGCAGGCAGGAAGGAGAAATAGACGCAGGCAGGAAGGAGAAATAGACGCAGGCAGGAAGGAGAAATAGACGCAGGCAGGAAGGAGAAATTGAAACAGGCAGGAAAGGACATTTCTAGCGTCCATTTCTCATCCCTCTCACAACCTTCTGCTTGTTTTTAGCTTCACTCACATAAAGACACTTCCGTACTAGTCCCAAGCTAGAGGGTGACTGAGTGACTGCATGAATCAGCCAGTGGCTTATAGACGAGTTATTCAAATTTAATAACAGCAGACAGTCTCTGGAATGATTACTACATCGCAAATCGCATAGCCGTCAGGTTGAGACAATTTGCGTGTGAACAAAGCTGTTAAAACGGATTACGAGAAGTATAAAATAGCATCCTGAGATTAAACCCCACCCCCCTCACAAACCATCCCATCCATACTGCCGTTATAGTGCACGATTATTGATGACATACGGAGACCTCAGCTCTCTGTTAGCCACGATTGCAAATGTAAACTACAGTGTCTATGTCTTTTCCTCAGCCGTTTCCAAAACCAAGCTGACAAAGGCTGTTCCTAATCTAATGGGCTCCATCAGACCCATCTCCACCCTAGCCCTCTTTCTCCAGCGTCGGTGAATGATTGGTTAACTGAGTTAGCTGTCAATTTGGTCGGACCCCATTGATCCCGGCAGCTGAGCATTCCCTTGTTTTCAGCAGCCATGATGGGGGTTGAGGTGAGGACACGGCCTGCATCCCGAACATCATCAACGTGACACCGAAGGCGCTAGTCTCCTCTATTGTCTCAGAAGAGAAAATTCGAAAGTGAGAGAGGGGGAGAGATGGGACCAGAGAAGACTTTACAAAGCCGGGTCGGGTGCCTGGTGAGGACGCTGCTGCTCAGCCTCCGATCCAGATGCCAGAATCCAAGCCCTTTGGCCTTCACGAGACCCATCAATGACCAGGAGTTAATATCCACCTGAGGAGTGCCACAGGCGTATAAGGCTACATTATTTGTCTGACCCTGTTCATTAGTAGCCCATCTAAGAGAAAATATAAAGTCATAAGACGGATTTTGGGATTTTTCAAATGGACAAAAAATTGTTTACAACAAAACATCGGATGGCAGTTTAAAGGTAAAAAAATGGTGTTTTACATACAATCTTATATTATCAACCTATCGTTCTATCTAGTTATTTTCTACGCCATCGGTTCAAGCAATTTAAATGAGTGCCCTTATTGCCGGGCCCTAGAGATTTACGCCAGCCCCACTGAGAGATGGCTAAACCTACCCCACAGAGTAGCTGAAGACTGGCTAACCCTAACCCCACAGAGTAGCTGAAGACTGGCTAAACCTACCCCCCAGTGTTCACCACCACCAGTGAGATATAGACCAGTATTCACCACCACCAGTGAGATATGGACCAGTATTCACCACCACCAGTGAGATATGGACCAGTATTCACCACCACCAGTGAGATATAGACCAGTGTTCACCACCACCAGTGAGATATAGACCAGTATTCACCACCACCAGTGAGATATGGACCAGTATTCACCACCACCAGTGAGATATGGACCAGTATTCACCACCACCAGTGAGATATAGACCAGTATTCACCACCACCAGTGAGATATGGACCAGTATTCACCACCACCAGTGAGATATGGACCAGTATTCACCACCACCAGTGAGATATAGACCAGTATTCACCACCACCAGTGAGATATGGACCAGTATTCACCACCACCAGTGGGATATGGACCAGTATTCACCACCACCAGTGAGATATAGACCAGTGTTCACCACCACCAGTGAGATATAGACCAGTATTCACCACCACCAGTGAGATATGGACCAGTATTCACCACCACCAGTGAGATATGGACCAGTATTCACCACCACCAGTGAGATATAGACCAGTATTCACCACCACCAGTGAGATATGGACCAGTATTCACCACCACCAGTGAGATATGGACCAGTATTCACCACCACCAGTGAGATATAGACCAGTATTCACCACCACCAGTGAGATATGGACCAGTATTCACCACCACCAGTGAGATATGGACCAGTATTCACCACCACCAGTGAGATATAGACCAGTGTTCACCACCACCAGTGAGATATAGACCAGTATTCACCACCACCAGTAAGATATGGACCAGTATTCACCACCACCAGTGAGATATGGACCAGTATTCACCACCACCAGTGAGATATAGACCAGTATTCACCACCACCAGTGAGATATGGACCAGTGTTCACCACCACCGCGGCTGTGATATGGACCAGTATTCACCACCACCAGTGAGATATGGACCAGTATTCACCACCACCAGTGAGATATAGACCAGTATTCACCACCACCAGTGAGATATGGACCAGTGTTCACCACCACCGCGGCTGTGATATGGACCAGTGTTCACCAGCACACACTAATGAGAAGAATGTGGTGATGGGCTGTCACAACATCTGGCCAACACAGCAAACCCTGTGTTTTCTATGACACAGACATCCACACTCGGACGGGCCTAGCGACACACACACACACACAGACACGAAAATGCACACACGAACCCGCGGCACACACACCTCCTCGATCTGATTAGTCAACTTCTGGTTTCGAGTAAATCCAGTGTTCTAATTTAGTCTCTGGAGCTACAGTGTCTTAAAGGAGTTAATTAAATGTATTGATCTGCAGCTTGCATGCCAACGGAGGGAACAAATGGTGTTTTCCATCCAGTACAACAAGCAGAAAACAGGAGTACGTTTGTTATACGATTCATTGTGTAACAGTTCCTGGATTGAATGGCTTAACTTTGAATGGTATTTGTCTGAAAGGTCACGGGTAAAAACCCATTTAGCCATTGATGAATTCCAAAGCTGTTACAGTAGACTCGTCAATCTGCTTTAAAGGAGCTGAAAACTCTTGGACCACATCCACCAATTGTATTCTCTGTACACGGTTCCTATCGTAGCCGGTGCAGGCTTCTGTCAGTCCAATCGTGGAAATGACGGTGATCTGAGAGGGCATTGGGAACCAGGCCTGATCTCTGTGTTTAATGGGTTTTACCTGGGTTATACTCTCTGGCACTCGCTGGAGACAAAGCATCCAGGGTCCAACTGGCAGACAGCCACACTGTACCACACACAGCTTGATGAATCTGCTGACTAGAAACTTGTGACAGGTGAAAGGTAAACATTATTTATATGATTTACAAAAAACTACTTTCAGGATCTTCTGAACGGTGCAGCAGTGACCTCATTGCCATAGCTCGGCGTTACGGCGTAACCCAGGTTTGAGTCCAGGTTTTAGAATTGAGTCCCACAGAGGGAAGTGCATTTGGATTAGTAGTCAAATAAGGTCGCCCTGTCGCGCTCTACGACTACTTGTGGACAACAGGCGAATTCCTCAGCTGTGAGTCGTGGTGATGAGGGAGGGCCTTGACCACAAACTGGGCATCACAGAATTGTGGGTAAAAGAGAAAAATGTAAACACATGAAATGAAAAATGGAACTCTAACTCTAGCCCTGACCTCAAACCAAATGACATACGGAAAGTTCGGAACATTTTTCCATCGTTCACGTAATGTTTGCACGTAATGTCAAGACGTTTTGTTCAATTATGGTCCTAAAAATGTGTAGGACACATGTACACATGCACATTACACAGTCCTTGTGTGGACGCCAAATATTATTCCCACTCCAAATCCTAGTTCCGCTAGCCCTAAAACTATTCCTAATCCTAACCCCCCAAAAAAACAAGAACCTTGACTATAAGCACAATTATATCTTTAATCTCAGTCCTAAATTGGAAACAGCCATTTTTCTCATGTGGAAATGTTTTCCCTGTTTCCGTATACTTGAGGGTATAGATTCAGACACAAGATTATAGTACACAAAGTACCACACACTGCAGATGCACAGGACACAGTCACTTCCTGTTTTGGGGTTGGGCTATTTCCCCTTAGCTGGCCACTCACCAATAAGAACGCTCCGATCCAGTTCAGAGTGACTCATAGGTCCTAGAAGGTCAAACATCCCGTCCGCTGTCGCCCGTGTGATGCGGTCATCGTAGCACTTAATATGTGCACAAACTTTTAGCAGATGCTTCAGTATGAACAGCCTACTTCACTACCACAGGTCAGATAACTGTCAATACGTGTAGCGTCGCTGCTTGTCAGAATAGGATTCCTCTCCGCCTAAAGATTTAAAAAATCTAAGTGCTCTGTTGAAACAACTGAAAATGGCAGCGGGACTTCACCAACTTTTCCCTCTTGACTTCAGACTCTTCCTTCAATTGAATGAAACATGTAAACAAGCCCAAAACCAGCCCCTTCTCTACATTAGCGACCGCCCATCCAGGAATGAGGAGTGTTCTGACATGGCGCGAGAGAAATGGAGCTGAGATCGCTTGGGACCACAGAGGCCGAGTCCCATTTATCTCTACACTCCACTTGCACACTCTGTCCTAGATCTGAAAGCGTAAGGGTGCTTTAAATGTTGTCAGGAGTGCAAGAAAGTTTTGAAGTGTAGAAGCCAGCCGGAGAATCGGGACGCGGGACAGCCAGGAGGGAATTGTTTTTCCTTACGCAACGCTGGGAGAGGCTGGAGATCCAGCCACATAGAATGGAAAACAATGAGAGCTTGAGCCAGACACGAGCAGGACACTGTGCCAAACAAACATCTACTGTGAAGGAGAGAGACCAGCGTGTGTTGCTAGAGAAAAAAACATACAGAAAAAATTAACAAAAAGGGAAGAAGTGGAGGAGTGGGAAAAACTGACACACAGGGGAACAACATGTGTCTGACTCACACACACACACACACACACACACTTACCATACACCCGTCAATTTATTGTCTGGTTGGAATCATTTAACCATCACCATCCGTGTGCTTGAAAAGAAAACATGGTGATGCAGGACGGACAAAATGGTCTAAACTGAGGCATTCCTTCCCTCTGGCATGAATCCATGTTCAATGACGAGACGTGTGTAGTCTGAAAGCTCCAGGCTCGCAGGCCACCAGCCCCTAGCCCTGTCCACGCAGCAGACTAAAGGCTAGTCCGTGTCCCAACTGGAACCCTATTTCATACGCACTATAATGCATTGGATCCAAGTCCTACAGTCCCAGAGGGGCCATTGGGGACACAGGCCTGTCCCCCCTGCCTGGACCGGTAACCGGGGGCAACTGTCTCCCTGGGGAGACAGATGGAGATGGATGAGTCTCTACGCTAAGAGGAAATTAGTTTTAGGAAAGATTCTAAACCTGCCCTTGGATATACATATACGTACAGTAGATGTGAGCATGGACAGGTATAGGACATGTTGCACTCTGAAATGGATGTGTGAGACTATGCCCTTTGTGTGTGTGTGTGTGTGTGTGTGTCGGCACATATGTTTTGGGTCGGGTGATAATTGGGCCGGGTAACAGGGGACTTGTGTGGGATGTGAGGGTACAGGGGATTGGGAGCAGAGCGTAGGACCATTAGATCCGTAATGAAACCCAGCTGCGCACCAGCAGGACTCATGCAGGCATCGGGGAAACATAAAGCCTTGTTTTCGACCTCTCATTAAAGGAGGACGGGGAGGGAGGGGGGGTGGCGCTGGGAATGGGAAAAGCCTGGCGGTGATGTCATAACACTGAAGAGGACGTGACAGAGTATCTCTGTCCTGTCACAACAGCACGCACACACCCTCCTACAGTTTAGTAACAATAGAGTGCAACTCTGGAGAACAATGGACTGTGATTCTGAAAAAGGTGTGCCAATTACCTGCGGGACTACATGCTGACGTGGCTCCCAAAGGGAGGATTCTCTGCACACAGAGAAAAGGAAATTATTAACATTTTTGATTGTGTCAACATCTCAAATTTTAGAGATGGAAATAAAGCTCCTTGCCTAATTTGTGGTCTGGTCTGGACAGACTTTGTTAAGATGAGGGTAGGAGACTGCGGCTGGACGACATTCTCCTCTGATGCTACAACTAGAGAAGACGCTCTGGCTCTTTGGGTTTACAAAGGACCCCTCATTATCCCAAATGGGATGTTGATAAGATGAAATTCACTGTGAAATGGCATCGCCCAGAGGCCCCGAGGCAGCCACAAGTTTCCAGTGGTGCTGATGGAACCTAAGACTGCGGTTTGTATCAGAGTGGTGGGGACCATAGAGAACAGTGGTGGGGACCATGGAGAACAGTGGTGGGGAACATAGAGAACAGTGGTAGAGACCATAGAGAACAGTGGTGGGGAACATAGAGAACAGTGGTAGAGACCATAGAGAACAGTGGTAGAGACCATAGAGAACAGTGGTAGAGACCATAGAGAACAGTGGTAGAGACCATAGAGAACAGTGGTAGAGACCATAGAGAACAGTGGTGGAGAACATAGAGAACAAAGGTAGAGACCATAGAGAACATGGAAACAGTGTATAGGAAGTGTGTATCCACATGACAGCCAGGCAGTCCTTGTTTATTTGTTTAAACAGTGTATAGGAAGTGTGTACATCCACATGACAGCCAGGCAGTCCTTGTTTATTTTTGTACATGCAGATTCTCCACAGTGCATGGCTGCAAGTGCAATTAATAAACTATATAAACACTGTCGATCGCATGGCAAAACAGAACTACTTGTAAGGCTATTGCACACTAATGGATATATGTTTGAGAGAGCAATTATGTATGACTCATTTATATGCAGGTTCTGTAATGGCTGGCTCTTTGTGGCTGTCAAAGAGTCCCCACTGGGCTTATGGAAGCCTCAGATGTGAGTTAAACCCCGAAATAATCAGCAGTATCTACAGCTACTTGTTTTTCCATGGAATTTGGAGGGGGAGAAAAAAAAGCAGACTGTGTTTTGCCAAGAACAGTATTGCCTTGTTTAATTTGGGTTAAGGTATGTTCTCAGACAGCACCCTTCCTCTCTGTGTTGACTTACAGCATCATATAGTCTATGACGCTCAATGGGTTCTTTGGTTCCCCTAATGTGGGTTTTTACTTAACACCAGCCTTGGAATAGCTAGTGTACATAGTAACGCCACATGACATTAACAAAAGCACAATGAAAGCTGTTATTTCATAAAGACAAAACCCAAGAAAAATGTTAAGAATCAAACAGTGCTCAAAAAGACTTTTAAACAATCTATGTAGATGATTTATCTTAGAGATTTCTCTTGGATGTGAACAGACGGTCATTTTGGTCCAAGCATTCAGGGTACCAGGTCCGGCTGCCTTACAAGATGCTAACTAAGTGCTGCTCATGGCTGCTGTGCTATTTAATGTCACTAAGAGGGGTTTCAAGTGTGATTACATGCCCGGTACACCCAGTCCCAATGTAGTCAAAACAACAAAACCCAGAATGGCGAAGCCTCTATCACATTCTTCCATCATGAAAAAGTGCTGGCTTGCATTTGGAAAACAAGTGGTTGACTAGAGAGAAAATCCACTGCACATTCCCCACGGCAACAGTTCAGGCAGCTGAGGGCTCTCCTTCCTCACCGGGGGCCGCGGCAGACTTTAAGTTACCTTAGCGGTGGATATTGGCTGGATAAGTCTGCCGAGCTGTGTGCCTGCGGTCAGGAACTAATCCACAGTCCAGGGACTTCCTGAGTCTTGTTGTCTAAACGGGCACCAGTCGGAGTAATCTCCTTAATGTCTCAATGTGTACCACCAAATGCCGTCTCTGACTGAGAAAGAGCTCTGCCCACAATGGAACGCCAAAGACATGAAGGTTCAGGCCTCGCGTCCAAAAAACGCTGTGAAGGTGTTGCTACCGTGTGAGTCCCTGGTGAACTGTAACGTAAATCCTCTGAAAAGCTAAAGCAAAAAACTGGTAAAACCCAAAGTGTTTCCCCGTGCACACACAGCCGGTCCCGTAAGAGAGTGTGTGTGTGCGTGTGTGTGTGTGCGTGTGTGTTGAATGACTCTGCACTTTTGTTCACACGGATCAGCGCACTGGAAACTGGCGTACGGTCCAGAATCAACCTGTAACATCCAGTCAACAACTCACATTGTCTACGCGTGTGTTTTATACCTCCTCTTGTGGGCGTTCAGAGGCCAGGCACTGAAGACGCGTGTAGCTCGCCACCCACTAATCTCTTGCCGATTTATGGAGCGTGGAATTCGGCACAAAATTCACCTCACATTGACCGTGAAAATGGTATTTATTTTCAGCTTCTAATAAGCGTCTGGAATTCCCTAACCCTGCCACCTCCATCAACCCCCATACCTCCACCCCCCAAACCTCCACCCCGGCAGGCTTTGTTGAATGGCTGCAGCTGAGAGTATGTGGGGCTTGGACAAACTAAGGGGCACACAAAAGGCCCTCTGGGGTCCTGGAGTGTGGCGGGCGGGCCGAGCAAACACAGCACAACGCCTTGAGGCGGACCGCCGGGTGTGCCGGTTGCCGCCGGCAACAAAGAGAGCTCTGTAGTGGAGACCAAACCCTAAAGTAGCCGACCGCTCGACCTCCTCGGCCTAATCCGTCTGTAGGAGCGACATCTGTGTGTGATGTGATTTCAGGTTTATTATCGTCTATACGCCGCTTGTTGTCGCTTCTTGTCGCTTGTTGTCGTTTAAATTACTCATGATGTTTTCTGACGTGTCCGGCATTTGAAGGACTTCGGCCGGGCCGTGGTTTATCGGTAAGATTCAGTTCACAACAGACACCCTCATGGGAGTCCGTGTATTTGTGATGGTTGTGCTGTAGCCACACCATAAACTGCACAAGGGTTTAGCGGGTGAACCTCTATAACAAAAAATCTGTACAATAACCCAAACGCGGCGAGGGTTACGTTAAAAATGTAACTGTCACTATGAATAATGTTTTTACGCTCGTTTTGTTATTCAAAACAGTCTGGTGCCAGCTCGACCTCAGTTAAGCAAATGTGCCTATGTGATAACTTGACCTGGTGTCAGTGTTCAACTGAGCCTGAGTACAGGCCATTTATACCTGGCTATCTGGAAGCAGTAGCTGGCCCAACCATTGCTATTTCCAGTCCGTGACTGTGGTTTCCGGATGACTGTGGCAACACTGTAAGTCAGTCTAATAACCGGTGAACTGTAGCACACATATGTAACTACCTGGCATCTGACCTTATTGTTAGCATTATCCCCTATGCACACACACACACACACACACACACACACACACACACACACAAACACACACACACACACACACACACACACACAAACATCACTATTGACCTGGAAAACAACTGCCTTAAGTTCTTAGCAAGTGGTTTCCATAGTGAGTGGTTTCCATAGTGAATGGATTCCGTAGTGAGTGGATTCCATAGTGAGTGGATTCCATAGTGAGTGGATTCCTTAGTGAGTGGATTCCGTAGTGAGTGGCTTCCATAGTGAGTGGATTCCGTAGTGAGTGGATTCCATAGTGAGTGGATTCCGTAGTGAGTGGATTCCATAGTGAGTGGATTCCGTAGTGAGTGGCTTCCATAGTGAGTGGATTCCATAGTGAGTGGATTCCTTAGTGAGTGGATTCCGTAGTGAGTGGCTTCCATAGTGAGTGGATTCCGTAGTGAGTGGATTCCATAGTGAGTAGATTCCATAGTGAGTGGATTCCATAGTGAGTGGATTCCGTAGTGAGTGGCTTCCATAGAAAGTGGATGGTATAATGAGCTTTTCTTTTCAAATCGATTACATTCACCCCCACTTAGTCTCCACAGCAACCCCAGCAGCTGGGCAGATTCTGACTGAGTGATTTGTGTAATCAGTTTTGCTTCTATCCCTCTCCCCATCTTGAACCAGCCTCAAACCAAGGAAATAATAACCTGCAAAGCCTTGTCACCCATTGCTCCACACAATCTTTACTGAAGAACATGGGAAAAATGTCTTCAATCTCTCTGAGCCTCTGATGTCACTGGCTGAATGTTCTGAGAGTGAGCGCTAACAGGTTAGATGTCTTAAATAATTTATACATTGACCTGGGACACCTTTGTGCTGTTCCCGACTAACTGGCATATATAGAAACTTTGAGAAATATATGTACTGAAACCCCTTTTCACTTTAGGATGAATTTTAATTGCCCGGTATTCTGACTTGGTTCAAAGGTTAGTGTTAGGAAACGTACCGATTCTCGCCTAACACTTGGAAGCAAGACGAGTGAACCCTTTCTGTACATCACTGTTTGTAATTGTTGTCTGACAAGTTTATATCTCTGAGTCTCTTTTTGTTATGTCCACTTTCTTCAACCAGACCAGACAAATATTATAATGCGATTTGACCAGGAGCCGAGAAGATCTTCCACAACATCTAATCTTCAACCACATTTTTTCAAACAACCTTTTAAGAATCTCTTTGTATGTGCTCCGACTAAATAGGTTGGGACAATACCAAAACGTTCTAAAGATCAGCTCAAATTAATTATTTCAAAGCATTGTCGTGCCAGAACGCATACTAAAACGATTGAAATGAGTACTGTCATGGCTGTCATGTTGACTTCTACAAAGTGTTCTAAATTGCCCTTAACTTAGAGTGAGCCTCACTGAGGCTTCCTGTTCTTTGCTAATTTGACAGCAGTCTTTGCTCTCTGCGTCCAATAGGTCACAGTTTCAATAGCCATATGGTAATTGACCAATCACTACAGAGACAGTCCAGGTTGTCCAGACTGTGTTTGGACGGTTTGGAGCACTGAGCTAGGATAACTATACCATTAGAGATCATAATTATCTGGATTAGGTGGACAGGTTGTAGTTCCATACTGTCACAAAGATGTCCAGTTCCATGAACAGAGTATTTAATCAGCACAACAGTTTTCAACATAACATAATCGCAAAGATCAATTAGCCTTTTAAAATTATAAACTTGGATTAGAAAAAGCAAGGTGTCATTAGAACACAGGATTGATGGTTGCTGATAATGTGCCTCTGTACACCTATGTAGATTGATATTGTATTGCAAATCACCCGTTTCCAACTACAATCGTCATTTACAACATTAACAATGTCCACGCTATTTCTTATCAATTTGATGTGATTTTAATGGATGAAAACAAATATTTTCTATGTGACCCCTAACCTTTGAACGGTATTGTAGATATGTGACTCCCACCATCTGGACACCTAGATACACACATCATTAGTAATTCCTTTCAACTAATCTTAAGGGTAACTCCATGGACAATGGGGGCTTTACAAATCATTTTAAACAGGAGGTGTACCTTAAGTCATGTGTAACGACTTGGTTTTCCGTCTGCTCTCTAATGACTTACAATATGTGGTGGGCGCAGGTTAATGAATGGTGGGCGGTAATGTTATTTCTATGTGGGTGCCTGATTCAGTGCTGTGATAATCAGTATGGGGACGGCTGTGTTACTGTCATTTGGCAAAATCATTTCAAAAGACCTATTTTCAACCAAAAAGACATTTTGCTCAAATGGTGAAATCCAACTGTTGCCATTTGAAAGTGTCATACACATGGATTAGTTTCCTTTAACATATCTACCTATAAGCATGAATTACTGAATTGTAATTGACCCATACCAGGTTATATTTCTCCATCTGCCAAGTTTTCAGACTCGACAATTTAAAACCAGTAAAACTGAAGAGACGCGGTGGTTGTTAATTAATGCAGATAATAGCGGTCCCATCCTGCCTCTATAGTCATGAAGTTCGGGCAGATGCTATAAATAGCACATTCACTCTATTAACAGTGTTATGTTACTCATTAAAAGTACTTGGCTGTTTTCCATGGGAATTAATGAATATATAATATAACTATCATTTGAAACCGCTGTTAAGGCTACACCAGAAACAGACGGGTGTATAAACCAACCGGGTATTGTGATATAATACAACCCAGATGACGCTCAATGGATTAAAACGTGTAGAAATAACAGTTTATATTCCAATCGGACATGACAGCTGAGATGACTACTGCCTACTGTTGTGGGCAACAAATCAGTAAAGAGAAATCAATTAGCGAATGCCATATTTTCCCTAAACAATAAAACCACTTAAAATACCATCAGATGAACTCACCCGATGTTCATGAGCGTCCAATCCGGTCCAGGAACAGACGCGTTTAGGTTTCTATATTCTTCTGCTCTTCAAATGTGAACAAACGTGTCAGAAACCCCAACAAAGAAACTGATCGATCAGTAAAACACGTATAACTCATAAACCTTACTTTCAAAAGGCTGTCCAAGCAATCAGGATTAACCGACTCTATTCCATCCTATCCAGAAACATACGACATGAGGCTTCTCATCAGCTCTCTGTGGGCGGAGTACTTCAGGTTGGGCTGGACAGAAACCCTGCGCGTCCAGTTTCCAGCAGTCTGCCTTCAGAAAGATTCAAGTGGTTGAGTTGATAGGTCGTGTGGCTTGCAGCACCAGGGGTCGCGGGTTTGAATCCCTGAGGGGTGTCAATTTGGAATTGCATTCACTCAGTATTGCAAGTTGCTCTGGATAACAGCTTCTGCCAAATGTCAAATGTAAATGTCCTGGTTGGTGTCCAGATGTTGCTGGGGAGGTGTTTTTGTAGATGGCCAGTAAGCTGGATAAATCAATTCCCAGGATAGGGGACATCTCTTGGAAGGGATGTTAAAAGGCTTTCTGAACTCTGTTGTCACTAATGAGCCCAACAGGGATGTCCCCTGGACTGAAATTCCCAGGCTTTAGGCCAAATGGTTAAGGGCACCCCCAGCCCAAATCTTTACGGCTCAGGCAATAAGTGACGCTTATCCCCCCCCCTGTCTCAGGTTAAACAGGTTCTCAATCTTATCGGACAACGGTGTGGGTCCATTTTGATCATTTATCTGTGAGAGTTGGTGCCACGTCTGGAGCGTCTGTGCCACCTGGTAGATTATATTAGACCATTGCATGTTGTCAATGAACAGCATGCCGGGTCAAATACGGCAATAAAGTGTTCGTACTGAAGTCAGAAGTCATTGCTTATATAATAATGGTCTCCTTACGGTGCACAATCTGTCTCCACTCGTCTCATTGGACAGTTTTTATTTATCTCAATGTTTCAGTTTCAGAGTGGTACATGAGGAACCAGGGGAAACTGGTGGTGGATGAAATGTTTGTGTGAGAAACGGCATCTGTTATTGGGGTTTGGGTCTCCTGCTAAATGACACACCTCAAAGAGACCAACCTGTAGTAAAAATGATAGAGCCTGTTTGACAGAACCAGACCACAACTACAGCGGGTGGTTTAGTTTTGTAATTGGTGATCCGGCAATAACTTAGACGAGAAGAAACGTCATTCCTGGTGAAATGTTTCTCCAGCCTGGCTCCAGACGTGTGTCTCGCAGACACAATTCATGACTTTTATATTTTCCTGACTCCAACTAATGTTAATTATGTTGAGTATTGACCTGGCAGTTTTCAAGGGCTAAAGTGGCCTTTAGAAAACTCTAGATTAAAAGTTGAATTGTAAAGTATAAAATTATTATGAGGTTGTCAGCTTTAATTTCAGGGTTTTAATGAACCTACTCGTTTCACAACTTAGAAGTTTCCATCTCTTTTATGTACATATTCCCCCAATTATTGAATGTCACCAAAAATATTGAGACAGATTATTATAACGTACTTTTGTTTAGTAATTGGTCACATTTTCTTCCGTGAAGTCTGTGACCCAGACGTTAAGGAGAATACAAACATATAATTATGGGCTGAATTCAATCAAACCCACATTACAGTAGTTATGTAGTAGCTCCATTTGCTACGGTGAAATAAATGCACTTAGTGGACCTGGGTGCTTTATGAAAACACACCAGTACCAGGACAACATCTGTGTGTGGACACAGAATTAATTTAGTAAATAAAGACAGTGGGCAAACATTGCTTTAGTGGGGTAGAATTCATTCCACCTTAAGTGATAATTCATTCCACCTTAAGTGATCCTGCAAAACCTGATCCTTGATTCAGTGATTCACACACGCTGCGCTAAGCTCCAGTCCGTGTGTTTGTCTAACTCTGGCTAAATAAGGAATTAATCCAAAATCACAATTCAGAAGGGTTCTTTTACGTCTGGAACTGTTCCTAAAGCTGCCAACCGGAGACCTCAGTAAGGACTGGGTTAGGAACAATCCAACAATGCACACATAAAATGCTGCAAAAACACTTTGGAATGATTTGTAGTCAATTCAAGGCATGTACTTCAAACTGTACTGTTGCAATCTCTGCCTCCCTCTGGCTGCTTGCTGACAAATACGAAACGCATAAGTGTAACGGGGTGGGCTTTTTGGGTTTCCGTAGTGTAAGCGAGGGGCAGCTGGGAATCAGCCCGAAAGAGGGTGGAAAAACGGTGTTGGTGACGCAGTTTTATTGCCAGTCGAATGCTAGCAAGCAAGAGTGCTTTGAAGCCGTAAATGTGTAACGCTACCACTGTTGAGGAATAAAGCTGAAGTTCATTGGTGAAATTAACTGACGCGTTGCTGTTGTGTGTTACGGCTCTGTTGGCCCGAATTACTAGACGCAGGTTACCAGCCACGAGCCAAGTTGTCGCATTGAGACCAGCTCGCTCCCAACTACGGTTCGGGGCGTGAACGCTGAGAAGGTAACACTGGGGGCTCGTCCGGGATCTAAATAAAGAAATGACGGCGTTCGGGGCTCGAGCTAATGCTAGTGCTGGGACTACGATGTCTGTTGAGAGGGAAACGTTAAACGTAAGCACCAACCCGTTTGTAACAGATATAAGAGACATTAATATGAACCCAGTTAATTACGGGGACGGCCGGGACGATTACAGCACCCAACTTTTCGCGGCTGGCACGGAACGAACATTAGCCGGGAACAGCGCGATTGTTTACGGCCGGATGCCATTATACGACCCGGCTCCGCCCCCCACACCACCGTCACCACGGTTGACTAACCCATTCTTAATGCCCGGGGAATCTCGAAATGAAACAGATGAACAGAACCCATTTTCCCCAGCCCATGCATGGCTTTCTCAGTTCACTTCGACACCTTTTACAACCTGCATGCCCCGGCCCGAGGAACGTAGTGGAGTAATAAGCTACGCCCACGACGATAACTATGCCTCACACCGTGATCGATACCAGTATGGTCGGTCAGCTGCGGGAAGGGCCAAGTCGGCGCCACGGTTTTCACACGCAGAACCAGATGTCGAAATAATGGACACTAGTGATAATGAGTATTACGGGCATAAAGAGAGAATTCCAATATTAAAGCCGGGCCATTTTGATGGAACGGGCTCCTGGAAAGACTTTATTCACCGGTTTGAAAGCTGTGCAAGAGCAAACCATTGGTCAGAAATGACAATGGCAGTTCAACTAAGATTCAGCCTGACTGGCGCGGCTGGAGCTATCGTCCATAAAAACCCAAGATCTGACCGCTGGAGCTACCGACGGATTGTGACTGAAATAGAGACCGCCTACGGGCCGCGTTCTGACCATGCAGCAGCCACCTGCATCGAACTGAGACAGAGGATTCGGGGGCAAAACGAAGCCTTACACCTATTAAGGGATGACATATACGAGAAAGTGTCCATTGTTTATGCTGACCGTACAGAGCTGGAGCAGGACGCCATCAGCGTGGAGGTTTTCACCAACGCCCTGGCCGACCCTGACGTGGTGCAAAAACTACTGGAGAAGCAGCCGCGCACCCTATCCAGAGCATATGACATTGCACACAGCCACGAGACTACCAAGAGGGCCGCCAGAACGGTCACACAGTTCATGCAGCCTGGCCAACGTGGTTTCGTAAATCAGAGAGCCAGGGCCGCCACAGTACATGAGAGTAACAGCAGGCTAGCTTGCGTGGAGCCAGTGGGGGTAGCTGTTTGGTCCATTGACTCACCAGAAAGGGCTCCAAGATTGAATCAGCAGTGGCGCCAGAAGAGAGACACAAATGTCAAAAGGCCTATGGGGGATGTTCAATGCCACAACTGCTCTGGTCTAGGGCATATCCAGAGGAACTGCCCTTCCCCCCGTCGACCCAGACAGCAAGGCTGGACAGTCAGTAAGAACACAGCACCTGACCCAGGTAAAGTGGTCACCTGTACTGTGAGTCAGGAAGATGACATGTGTGTTAAAATACTGATGTATGAACTGGAAATGCGTGCTCTACTTGACTCTGGTGCTCGGAGGAATGTGTTGCCCCTCCATGTCTTTAACTCCTTCCCCACAGAGTCCAGGACCCCAATAGAGCCATCGGCCGCACAGGTCCTGCAGGGTATCGGCCCCAGTGGTTTGGCAGTGCTGGGGGAAGTCAACCTACCAGTACAAGTTGGGAGCAGAGCTACCAATGTGAACTTTATTATTGCAGACACTACAGAGAATACGGAGGTTATCCTGGGGCACCCTTTCCTCCATCAGACAAGTGCCCAGCTAGACTATGGTCGCCGTGAGATAACCCTTTTTGGTGAAAAGGTACCTCGTTTTGAACCAAGCCATCAGTCCCGGGTGCACATTGTCAGAGTGGCCCGCACAACAGTGTTGGAGTCTGGGTGGGAGTATGTAGTGCCTGGCACCGCCCACCTGCGCCATGTTACTGAGGGGGACCTGATGCTGAGCCCGACTAAGGGTTTCGTAGAAAAGCACCATGTTCTGGTGGCTCGCGTCGTCGTACAGGCGCAACGGTCAACCAATGTGCCCATCAGAATCTTCAACCCGGGTGCTCTACCTGTCACTTTGAAGAGAGGTGTTGTGGCAGGGATTCTGCAGCCAGCCACAGTGTTGAAGAAGATGGACCCCGAGCCGTTTTTGGCCCCACCGGGTTTTGAACCTACCGACTCTGCCTGTGCTTCTTTACCTAGTCACCTGCAGGTCTTGTATAACGACAGCTGTGGTGGTCTGTCCGGGGGCGACCAGGAGAGTTTGGCGCGCCTGCTACGGTCTTACAGTGACGTCTTTTCCTCTGGGCCCACTGATCTTGGTCGTACGGGGCTCGTGCAACATGATATCCTCACCACCCCGGGTCCGACGGTGAAACAACAACCGCGCAGGATGGCTAGAGACAAACAAACTGCAGCAGATCAGCAGGTGCAGCAGAGCCTGGAAACTGGGGTGGCCCGACCCAGCAACAGCAGCTGGGCCGCACCAATCATTATGGTCAAGAAGAAGGACGAGACCTTGCGGTTATGTGTCGACTACAGGCCCCTAAACGAGAGGACCATAAAGGATGCTTATCCACTGCCCCGCATCCAGGACACCTTAGACACACTGTCCACTGCCAGGTACTTCAGCACGCTGGATTTAACATCAGGTTACTGGCAGGTGGAGATGACGCCAAGAGCCAGAAAAGCCGCTGCTTTCTGCACCCGTAAGGGCCTGTTTGAATGGAACGTGATGCCTTTTGGACTGTGCAATGCGCCGGCCACGTTCCAGAGGCTCATGGACCGTGTCCTGGCGGGGCTGCAGTGGGAAACCTGTCTGGTCTACCTCGATGACATCATTGTCCTAGGGCGGGATGGAACTGAAATGTTGGAGCGGCTGAGTCAAGTGTTCGGCAGACTACGCGTAGCCAACTTGAAACTCAAACCGTCAAAATGTGTCCTTTTCCGAGAGCAAGTGGTTTACTTGGGGCACATTGTCTCTGCCAAAGGCGTCGCCACCGACCCCAAAAAGATCCAAAAGGTGGCTGGGTGGCCCGCACCCCGAAGCGTATCTGAAGTGCGTGGGTTTATCGGCCTGGCTTCGTATTACCGACGTTTCGTTAAAGATTTCGCCTCAGTTGCCAAGCCCCTACACGAACTGACCAAAAAGTATGCACGTTTTAACTGGACAGACGAATGCCAGGAGGCGTTTGAACAGCTTAAAAGCCGCCTGACTTCAGCACCCGTGCTGGGCTATCCCCTCGACAGTGGCCAGTTGCTCCTCGACACAGACGCCAGTGACTGGGGAATTGGAGCAGTCCTCTCCCAAGTGCAAGAAGGGGAGGAGAGAGTACTTGCTTATGGGAGCAGGAGATTGTCAGCTACTGAGCAAAATTATTGCACCACCAGACGAGAACTTCTGGCGGCGGTTGAATTCACTTCTCATTTCCGGCAGTACCTGCTAGGGAGATCATTCATTATACGGACTGACCACAGCAGCCTGCGCTGGTTGACTCGGATGAGGGAGCCTGAAGGCTAACTCGCTCGCTGGCTGGAAAAACTGGCAGAGTACGACTTCCGGGTGATCCATCGTCCAGGGAGACATCACCAAAATGCAGACGCTCTCTCCAGAAGACCCTGTGGAATATCCTGCCCATGCACTGTGCCAGAGCCTAGCCTTCAGGACCAGTTTCAGCACAAAGGGATTCAGTGCAACATGGCAAAGAGTCAGGATGCTGGGGAAACTCCTGCAGAGCAACCTCCAGTGGGGGTAGTAGTGCCCGAAAGTAGCTATGGAGGCAGCCCTGCAGTCGAGCCTGAGTACCTTCCAGTGGGGGTGGTGGATGCTGTAAGTGACAATCAAGCTGACTCTTTGTTCCGTCCAGGCGTCTATAGGGTCAGTGGGCCAGCCCAAACCAACCTGTTCGGTGGTTGGACCAGGGAGGAGTTAATCAGTGCTCAAGAAGCTGACCCGGATATAGCACCAGTAAGGAAGTGGTTGGACGAAGGGAGGGGTAGGCCATCTTGGGCTGACATAGCACCCTACGGCCCTGCCACCAAAGCATACTGGTCGCAGTGGAAAAGGCTCTACCTGAAAGACAGAGTTTTGTTAAGGAAGTTTTACTGTACAGATGGAAGAGTGTTCTATCCACAGATCCTACTGCCTCAAGAGTACCGCATCTCAGTGACAGAACAATTACATGATGGCCCAATCGGCGGCCATTTTGGAGGAGAAAGGACCCTCGCACGTCTCAAGGCCCGGTACTACTGGTACAATATGAGAGATGACGTCACCCTGTGGTGCCGCACTTGTACCAGCTGTGCGGCAAAAGCCCGCCCCAAGAAAACACCTCAAGCCGCCATGGGCACAGTGCGAGTTGGTGCACCCTTTGAACGGATCGCAGTTGATTTAATGGGACCATTAAATGAGACTGAAAGGTACAACCGCTACATAATAGTGGTACAGGACTATTTTAGTAAATGGGTGGAGGCTTATCCTGTTCCCAACCAACAAGCAACAACAGTGGCTGAAAAGATTGTTTCTGAGTGGGTGTGTAGGTACGGAGCTCCACAGTGCCTGCATAGCGACCAGGGTACCAATTTTGAGTCGGCTGTGTTCCGGGAAATGTGTGAGTTGCTGGGAATCGACAAGACACGGACCACACCGTTTCGTCCACAGTCAGATGGCCAAGTGGAGCGTTTCAATGCCACCCTGCAGAAAATCATAGCCACCACCGCAGAACGATGTCATTGGGACTGGGACATTATGACACCGTATGCAGTCATGGCTTACCGTGCTACCAAACACAGCTCCACGGGCCTGACGCCTAATATGATGCTGTTTGGACGGGAAATTACAGAGCCAGTGGATCTTGTTGCTGGGCTGCCACCTGACCCAGACAACACTACTACCCCTCCATCTTATGTTGTACAGCTCAAGAAGCGTCTCGAGCTATCTCACCAGTTGGCCCGAGAGGCGTTGGGAAAATCTGTTGAGCGTGCTAAACGACAGTACGACAAAAACGTTTGCAAAGTCCAACACAAAGTCGGTGACGCAGTATGGCTCTTGATCAAAGGCACAAAGAGGGTGCAGAATAAGGTGCGAAAGTTTCTGCCTTCCTACGAGGGTCCATACTTCGTCGTTGGTGTACTGGACGATTTGGTCTATCGGATAAAAAGGGCCCCGAGGGCAAAGATGAAAGTCGTTCATCACGACAAACTTAAGGTTTTCCATTCCAGGACAACACTAGACAATGACTGGGTCTTTCAGGAAGCTGAAATGTGGGCACCAGTGGAGGCACCATCCCTGTTTTCAGACCCCAGCTCTTCAGAAATTGATATTGGCCCCCTTGACCTTTGGGGCGAATCACCAGAGACAGGGGACCCTGTGGTGGGTTCCCTTCCTGGTCTTTTCGTTTTACCACCGCCATCTGTAGTTTCACTGAGTAGCAGCAAGCCTTTTTGCCACCCCGCTGGGCCTTCAATGATTGATGCTGGGACCCAGCATGAGGTCAGTGGACAAGTTGCTCGCTCGGTTTCGAACTCCAACCCTGTGCGTCAACCCCGGAGGGTCCGTAGAGCTCCGGACATGTTTGGTGATTGGATTGGTTATTGAGCACTTCGGTTTGAGGTTGGGTGTAGGCGGATCGCTGCCCTCCTCAGAGGAAAAGAGTTCCAGTAAAGAGGAGACAAAAACAAAATAGTTCCAGTGTTGTATAGTTACAAAAGTGACTTGTTCATGTTGAGGTTCAAGAATGTGAAGATGTTTTGGGTTTAATATCGTTGTTTACTTCCAACAGTTGGGAATGTGGATACTGAAGGGCTACATAGTATAGCATCCTGGGTATGTTACTGCTAAACACTTAGTTTGACGGAATGATTTTCCTTATTTTGCACTTGAAATCTGGCACCCCTGGGTAACCTTATGCTAACGAGTGTCATGTTTAGGCCGTGGGCTTATGTACGAAGGAGTGTGCAATAAGTTTTGATGGACATTGCCTATTCACCTTAGCTTTCCACTGGAGGAGGGCCCTTCAAGGACTGTGGGAAATACGGTTATTGTTGGGTACATTTGCATCATGTATATTTTCCTGTGTACAGCGTTATCATGCTGGAGAAATGTTAAAGGGTTAATCATTTTCCAGAGTGGGGGTAGTGTTGCAATCTCTGCCTCCCTCTGGCTGCTTGCTGACAAATACGAAACGCATAAGTGTAACGGGGTGGGCTTTTTGGGTTTCCGTAGTGTAAGCGAGGGGCAGCTGGGAATCAGCCCGAAAGAGGGTGGAAAAATGGTGTTGGTGACGCAGTTTTATTGCCAGTCGAATGCTAGCAAGCAAGAGTGCTTTGAAGCCGTAAATGTGTAACGCTACCACTGTTGAGGAATAAAGCTGAAGTTCATTGGTGAAATTAACTGACGCGTTGCTGTTGTGTGTTACGGCTCTGTTGGCCCGAATTACTAGACGCAGGTTACCAGCCACGAGCCAAGTTGTCGCATTGAGACCAGCTCGCTCCCAACTACGGTTCGGGGCGTGAACGCTGAGAAGGTAACAGTACTGTAATTTACTCGATTTTCCTAAATCATGTGTTTTCATGTGAGGGAACCAGCTCCGAATCGAGGGCTGAAAGTCGTAAGGCTTTGTGTATTTTGTTCAATCGTCTGTTTATGGATTTTTTTTCCTTTTAATGTCATTGCTGAAATGGAGTCTTACTCCCCTGTCTGTCTGCCCAAAGCTCCAGTCCCCAACACAGTGATTCTGGTCTGGGCTTTGAACTGAGGTCCACATGGCGCTAGGTGAGCGGTTTCGAGAGGTCACAGGCTGGCTGTAGAACCACAGGTTATGAGTTCCAAAATGCAACCTATTCCCTATAATGGGCACCACTTGTGAGCAGGGCTCATGAGGAGTGCACTATTAAAGAAAAAGCGTGCCAATTGCGACACAGACAGAATAGTGTTGGTTCAATACCCTTACAAAGGCGCTACGTTTCCTCTCAGTTTTATCCGCCCTGTATGAGCGCAGGACCACCAGAGTATGAGAGCCCTTAGGACAGGTCGTTAACATTTAATTACCGGCTGTGTGTTTTGCGTCATCTGCCTCTTAGCCCATTATTTGAAAGAAACGCGTGTGCTACCAGAGGCTTCTGAGCCACAGGGCCGGTTGTAGTGCAGCTATCACTGGAGGTAGCTGGGAATTTATGGTGTTCACCCCACGGAGACCAGAGCACGGCCTCTAAACTGTCTATAAATGTGGTTTAACGACATGATGAATAGACATGTGATCTCATAAAGAGAAGACCAGTAGGAGAGACGGGTACAAGGTGCCAAATGTAATCACATAAATAGAGGACCAGTAGGAGAGACGGGTACAGGGTGCCAAATGTAATGACATAAATAGAGGACCAGTAGGAGAGACTGGTACAGGGTGCCAAATGTAATCACATAAATAGAGGACCAGTAGGAGAGACGGGTACAGCGTGCCAAATGTAATGACATAAATAGAGGACCAGTAGGAGAGACGGGTACAGCGTGCCAAATGTAATGACATAAATAGAGGACCAGTAGGAGAGACGGGTACAGGGTGCCAAATGTAATCACATAAAAATAAGGACCGGTAGGATACAGGAACTCTGGGGTACGGGCCACCCCGTCAGACAGAACTGTCAGCACAGACGACTATCAACATTGATATTCCTGGCTAGGTCTCAAAAGCCACATAATCCACAACACAAAGATCTCTGGTCACTGTGCCGTTGTCATACAGGGCATATGGCCCCAATGAGGCAGTGACAACATTATAGCTGATATTGATTGAGAGGACGAGGGCCGATTGAGAATTGCCCCTGTGGGTTGCTGACAGACTGACTGTTATTCAGATGGCTAGGGAGCGGCCAGCGATGTGTTTGCATGTGTGATTATGTGCGCTTCTGTTGACAAGTTGTTGTTTGAGCTGCAGAGATGACGGAGGAGGGGCTTTAAAAACACTATATAGACTCCATAGTCAACGTGGACTTGCTTATCCGGTGATGAACACACTGTTCTGTGCTTGACTGGCTGAAATAAAATAAAAATTAAAAAGCATATACTGGGAAACCGTTGTTGCTTGCTGGTTGTTTTTTTCAAAGTAGCACACAAAAGTGTAGACCGGGTATGGACCATGTGGTCCAGTTGTTGTGGATCAAGGTCAGAGGTCAACATAGCTGTTCTGACCCGACACCAGTGGCACAGCGGTCTCACATTCGAAGTTTAATCAAATGTGATTTGTGACATGCTTAATTGACAACAGGGCCAGACTCAGGCTCGCAACAAGTGACTTATTTAGGGGAGGGACGATTCATTTTGGTTCAAGTGTTTTTTCTATTGGGGGAGGCGGGTATCAAAAACAAAATCTCTCAAAATCCTGGAACAGGACACCAGTTGTAAAGCAGCCTTTGTTACATGAGTTTAAATATTCATGTGTTGGTGGGAATAAGATCTAATCAGTTCAAATATGAACTCTACAATCCAGAAGTAGTCAGGCGCAGCAAACAGGAAACTAGAAAAGTAGCAGCAAAACTAACGTTGCCGAAAACTTTCATTATCTAATTTTTGGTTTAGGGTCAACAACAGAATCAGTGTCGTTTGCTTCTTTTTATGAAAAACTCAAGAGTTTGAACTGTTGAAATAATCAACTAACACCCAGCTCAGATATCCCCGCACAAGACGTTCCACATGGAGCTTCTTTGCAGTCTCAAAAAAACTCTAAACACACATTATTGTACTAAGCCGAGATCAGACGGACCTCCCTAGTATTTTCAGCTTGTCAAGAAGACAGATCAAGGATCTGTTTTAACCCAACAAACGTAACGTCAACCGTGATATAGGAACATGTGATCCGTGATATTGACGAATGTCTGTGTGGATCGTTAAACAGAACATGCTAATTTAACTTAATCTAATGGGACAGTGTGTGAAGTACACACCCCATCACCACCAGGGAATAAGAGTGGTGTGTGTGTGTGTGTGTTTGTGTGTAGCCCTCCAGATCAGGATTAAGGGACAACATTACATTTGCTGTTGTTATTGCTTGCTGTTCACATGGGTGGAAGTTAAAATCTGATCTGAGACAGACAGACATGCCCACAGCCCCAGGGTTCACTAGGCGTTGC